>JAQZBX010095150.1:0-11945 GCA_029593785.1 Cabassous unicinctus
TATGCCATCATCAAGTTCCCCCTCACCTTTGGGTCAGCCTTGAAGAAGACTGAAAACAACACCACACTTGTGTTCATTGTGGACGTCAAGGCCAACAAGCACCAGATCGAACAGGCTGTGAAGAAGCTCTATGACCTTGACATGGCCAAGGTCAACACCCTGATCAGGCCTGATGGAGAGAAGACATATGTTCCACTGACTCCTGAATGATGCTTTGGATGTTGCCAACAAAATGGGATTATCTAAACTGAGTCCAGCTGGCTAAATATAAGTTTTTGACCATAAAAAATCTAATTAATAAAAATAAATATAAGGAGAAAAATAAGTTTATTAAACATAAAAAAATATTTTGTGCAAGTAGTTTATGCTTCCCCCACCCCTCACCCCAGGAAGTCAATCCAGAGTTTTCGCTAGAGTTTCAAAAGGATTCATAACACTAAAAAGGTTAAAAGCCATTGATGTAAGGTCACATTTACACTGTTCCCAAGCAGTAAGATTACAAAATATGTACTTTCTTCAGGGATGAATATGATCTGAGTATTCATATCATTTGTGTGTGTGAAGAATTGACCTGCAAACAACTCTACGGATGGTGATGTTCAAGTGCAATGTGCAAACAGATGCCCTAAACAAATGCTTCCGCGTGTCTGGTAAGTGAACATGCATCTATTTAGAAGGCAGTGGGTCAAAGCAAAGTATGACTTCATACACAACCCTGGAAGTTTACTACCTGAAGCAAAATGCCAGATACATGGTGAGGAGCATTTGGAGAATGATGATGAGGCTACCAGCATATTTACCCTGCCAGGCCTAGATAGAGAATAAAGGGGTCAATGATGAGGCTGAGTACTAACCACTGATCCAGGATGGCCAACTGAAATTTGGTGTCCAAGGGGTGGAAATATCCTGACAGAGCCCCAAATCCACATAAGCAACATAACCTTCTATTACAGTCTTTGAGTGAAATTCTATAACCTGGCCAGGTTTAGCCATATTGCGGTAATCAGAATCTCGATAGAAGAGCAGGTCCTTCAGAAAACATAAAGTTACTCTAACCAGAGAAGTCTCTTGAAGGAATAGGGAATGGGCAGGAATGACCAGGTAATCTTGAGATATTCAGGATAAAACTGACATAAAATCATCATTTTACATGCATTATCTTATTTAACCCTTAAAGCAATCTATGATTGAGCAGCCCCAATATCACTAATGAGACAAGAGAAGTTCAGCTGAGTTTCAACAAAGTGCAGTAACTTGCTCAGTATCACATGGGTGGTAAGTGGTAGAGCTGGGACTTGAAGTCTAATTCCTGAAGCTGGGCACATGCCCACTGAGCGACACTATCTCCAACATGCTGGGCTATACATGTTTGGCTGATTATTCATTTACCAGAAATCTTGTGAACTCAGGATTATCTAATCTAAAATCTGCCCTACCCTTCTATACCACTCTGCTCTGTGCTGATCTCGTGCTTGTAATTGTGGACATTCAAGTCTTTTGACCCCAGATTCTACCCTTTTGTCTTTCTTTTACTTTGCTTTGTGGCCTTTTGCCAACTTTTCACATTCCAACTGGTTCAGAGAAAGCCTACATAAGACGTCAGTGTTTCCCCTTAAAGTACTAAAATGTTCTGGGTTTCATCGACTTGGCCAAGGCATCTAAGTCTGCAAATAAGGATCAGCTGGCCACAGGTGTGTAATGGCAAATGCTGCCAAGTTGGGCAGTGTGGAATTCTACAATCGGGCTGGGTTTAACCCATATCTGGGTTGCCAGAACCTCCCTTAGTGAAGTCCAAGTTTTTGGTGGATTAAGTTTCATAAAGCCTGTTAATAATTTAAAAAATGAAATTGTGTTCTTTTGGGGCATTTTAAGTAGTGGTTAAAACGGGCAGTGGAAGACGTCCTTACTTGGTGTAATACTCAGGGAACAGGGAGTTAGTTCCCTCCCCCACCTGAGGTTATGTTTGGTCTGGATGATGATTTCCAGGATGCCCCTGGGGTTCCATCATAATGGGTAGAGAAAAATCTGGGCTCTTTACAGGACTTTCCTTGTCAGAGCATCAAAGAGCTTGACAATCTAACAATTGCCGACACACAGGATAAATGAAAAAGGATGATACTTTAGGGGTGGAAACTGGATCTTGCATAGCCTTTGAAATAATACATAGCTAAAAAATAACTAGAGTTCAAAACGTGCAGTTTTAGAAGGCAACTGCAGGTCTGGTGGAAACTCCTTTGTTGATTAAAGAGGAGATTAAGAGTGAAACCATGAGATTGGAAGAAACCGAGAATGAGCCCATCAAAGAGAGAAGATTGCACTTCCCCCATAACCATAGCAGTTCCACTAATGGTGTGATTTAATGTGGCAGGCACTATGCTCGGGTATAGCCATGCATTATCTCAACAACCCTGTTTTGGGATGGAAATGTTAATTGTGTACCCAGGGTCTCTGAGTTAGTGGGTGTCAAATCCAGAACTCAAGCCCAGGTCTGACTCTAAATAGTACACTTTTTACTTTATAGTATCTTGACTTTAATAACACCAATAGAACATCATCTCTCTAATGCATTGTATTAGTTAGGGTAATGTCAGCTGGTGAAACAGAGAAAGCTTTAATATCATTGGCTTAAAAAATATATGGAAATTTATTTCTTACTCATGCTAAGTCCAATTGGCAGGAAGGGGCTAGTGAAGGAGACTGTGCTCCACATAGTTATTCAAGGATTCAAGCTGATGTAGGCTCTGCCACCTTTGACACATGGCTTATAAGGTCACTGTGTGTCAACAAAGGCAGATGGGGGAAGAGATATAATAGGGGATTATATGGTGAATTTTTATGGGCCAGGCCTAGAAGTGGCATGTTCATTTCTGCCCATAATCTACTGGTCTAGTTCAGTCATATGGCTACACCTAGCTGCAAGGGAGTCTGGGAAATGTAGAACTAGCTGTGAATCCAGGAGGAAAGGGAAACGTGTTTGGTGAATGGTCAGCCAGTCTTTACCACACCCATGTTTTTATTTAATCATCAGGATTTAAGTATAATCAGTAAATGTTACCACCTACTAAGCACCAAATACCATGTACGTTTTGGAGGATATAAAAATGACTAAGGCTGAATCAATGTCCCCAAGTCCAGTAGGGGAACAGACAGATGGAGATACACACACATAGAGCAATATGGATGGCATTCTTACATGGATAACTGCTCTAATCTATTGGTGTCTTGGGTTATAGTTAGGTACGCTGGGATACTCTCTGCTTTAGACTTAGTGATTTAGCTCCTTTTGAGTCCCTAGAATTGTCTGTTGCAGGATTTGAATATAGGGGCCAGTCTAGGATAGCTTTTGCCCCATTAAAATTTTTTAATTTAAGGAACCCATCTACAGCAGCTACCCCAATACAAAAGTCACATTGTTCATCTCCCACAACTTACTTCCATATTATTAAGTTATCATAGCAAGATAAGCATTCCACCTTGCTAGGTTTCTCAATGTGTCTTCTTGGAAATATGTTCCACAACACATAGGTCTGGCTATTGGGGTGGGTGGGTGTGTGCCTGGGAGGGTGGGATGAACAAGATATTCTCAGAAAGCCACTGAGGACAGGGGTACTGTTTAGAGACTTAGGCAATTTTGTTAGAGGATTTGACAATCTATTCTTCTGACACCCGTATTAAGATTTTGTGCAGTCTCTTAAAATATTTTCTGTGTTTAAAGATCATTTGGTAATGAGCCAATTTATTTTATCTTAAAGCAGCCAGGACCATATATAAATTTGCCCAAGAAGTTTAATGGCATCTTTTCAGAAAGCATTTAAAAAATTTATTTCATTAGCTTTCAATGCCTTTCAGAACACACATTGAAAGCTCCTAGGGATGGAGGATTGCAGATAAGAAGACAAAATTTTCAACACAAAAGAATGGGTGATGTGTTTTAAGCCAATTGCCCACAGGTTATTTCTTTGGGAGCATGAGCTGAATGTTTTTTGTTTGTGTTCCACTAGGTTTCAGAAGAGGAGTTAAGGTAGTTTACCATAGGGCATACAGCACCATAAATCAAAACTGGATTTTCTAAAAATGAGGCCAAGTGGAAAAGCTGACATGTCACTAACACCTAAACTCCGTGGTTCTCAAACTGGAATATACACATTTATCCTCAGGGAATGTTATAGTTTTCTATGAGCATTTGATACTTCGGTGTTTTGATTTTTATGGCAATCTAGGAAACAATATAAGCACATTCCTCATAACCCAGGGCTGCCAAGAGATTTTCATCCCTAAGATTGTGTTTGTGTTTTCAATCATGTAGTTGCCAAAAAGGGCCCAAGTAGAAAGGCATAGGAACGGACCTGGAATCAAAAGGGTATATTTGTACCAAAGGCCAAAAGTCATTACAACACACCAAGTGAATGAAGTTTTCATAGTAATTCAAAGAAAAAAATGGTGTGGGAGAATTGAGTCATCACACCACACACCATAATATTAGGTACATGATTCAAGAGAACATTGAGTGGTGATTAATTTTGACAATATAGCATCATCCCTCATTCTTACTAGTGCTGTGCATGTGGGTTATATTAGTTTTGTCATATTGCTTGCATTTAATTTTGTAAACTTGTTTTGTTTTCTTACAGTTGTATAAGAGCTATAAATACAAGGAATTAGTAACTTTTTTAAAAAAGATTTGTGTACAATTTAAGAAAAAAAAAAAAAACCCAAACATACCAGTCTGTGAGAATTATGCCCCATACAATTACTAAAGCTGGGCCATAGAAGTCTAGGGGCCAAAACTAAAGGAGAAACTTGATCAGCTAAAGATTTATCTTATCTGTAAGATAAAAATATCCCATTGGCTCAGGAGAACTTTTACTGGCAGTTAAATATAAGTGAAATTTCACCAGGAGGTACCTATGAAAGTGATACTGCGCAATGGAGGGGCCTGCCTCTTTGACATCCCATAATCATTAAAACAGTGAGCTTAACACTATTTCTATGTCATCCTTCCATGCAAGACAAAGGAGGACACAAACATAGGACACAAAGCAAATATACAACTATTGCTGGCGGTGGGTTTCCAGGTTCTTGGCTACATCATAAGAAAGAATTTAAAGACTTGTCAGGTTAAGCAATCAAGTAAAGGGGTTAACGAGAAACGAACTAAAGCTAGTATACACCCTAGCCTTGGGTGCTGGCTGCTCAAAGATGAGATGCGCTGGGCTGGGGCTGCGGCCTTATTCAAGGCTGCCTTTCCCATCCCCCTTCCTTCCTCCATGTAAATGAAGACTTGTGAGTTACAACATTCTCATTTGGTTCTGAGTATGGGAAGGATTGGAAACCTAACACTTTCCTTGGTTCTGAGTGTCTGCCCACCTTAGTGGGGGGTCAGGGGAGGGGGTAGGATGGGCTTCTCTTTATTGTCTTCAGTATTCGACCTTGGGTGGTTGACTCCTTCCTTGTTAGCAGGCTGCCTCAGGTGTAGGCTGTTTTGTCTTTATTGTCCTAGTTCTTTCCTACGGAACCCTTTTCCCCCTCAGGTCCCTTTTCTAGCCTGCCTCACAACTATCTGAACTTTTTAGTTTTTAATAAATTCAATAAATTTATAAGTTCCATATGAAATCTTAGTTTGTGACTTGTTTTTGTCCCTCTGTTCTGCAGACTCTAATAATTCCCCAAGTAAAGTACTGTTTGCAGCTGGAAGCATTATTTGGTTGAAATAATCAGAATCTTGGAAGTTTTCCTTATCTAATGAACTTTGTTTGTCTTTTTTATTACTATAATCATGACAAAGGCAAACTGAGCCAGAAATATATTATCAGATAAAGTGGTATTCCTGACTTAATTTGAAGGTAATTTGTAGGGGTATTTTTAATTCCAAATACATGGTACCAATATCTACCTTCCTGTCTAAGCCAAAACTGGAGGACATCATCATGATGTCCCCATCTCTTTCCCACTCCCATCTCATCAATCATGCCCTACTGAGGTTCACCTCCTAAACAGCTCTAGTCTTTGTTTCTCTGTCCTCCCTGCAATTATCCCAGTTCAGGCTACCATTGCCTCTTGTCCATATTATTTTGACTGCTTGGGGTGGAGGAGAAAGGAGGCCATGCTCGCCACGTTCCTGCAATGTCCAGGACCCCAAGGCCACTCCAGTGTGGGAAGTGTCAGTGTAGGGATGGGTGTGGAGGGCAGGATGGGAACACTTGAATGTGCACACAAATCCCACACTTTAATGTGCACACAAATCACCTGGGCAGCTTGTTAAAATGCAGATTCTGATCCAGTAGGTCTGGGGTGGGGTCAGGGAGTCTTCATTGCCGACAGACTCTCAGGTGATAGTGAAGCTGCTGGTCCACAGAGCACACTTTGAGTAGCAAGAGGCTAGAAATAACCAGTTATGCTACCTCCAGGTGGTATAATGATAGGGGAAAAACAGCCTCTTGGCAGTTGACATGAGAATTCTTTTAAGAACAATACTCTGTGTATTTAGTGAGAAATACTCCGATAAGTCACTTGGGGTTGTAGGTGACTCACCAATGCATATGTTGAAGTAACAATTGATGATCTTTAAACTGCCTTCCCAGGAGGAGGGGTCCCATTAACTTTAAGTCCTTTTTGTCTGTGCATCAGAATTGGGGGCATCTGGGTTTGAATCACAGTAGGAATTGCTCTCCACAGGAAGAAAGAAGATCCAGGGGGGATAGAGGCTAGATAGTGGAACTGGAGAAAAGGGGACCCACATTGGAGAAATGTATTATATAGATATTTTGAACTTGTTTGCTTGACAATACACTCATTTTCCTTCACCCTTTCCATGGAATCTTCTGGATTGCTCATTGATGCTTTTGGGCACGTGATTTCTTATTTCCTTTGCAAAGGGAGTGAACTTAAAGAGGCAGGTAAGGGGGGAGTTCACAGCAATGAAGACGGCTAGTAAAATAGGGAATCAATAGATGGATCTGGAACCTGGCAAGAAGTCCACGTGAATATTGATACCCCCAAGATGGCTGCTGGAATTTCACTAATGAAATTCCCTCTGGAAGCCAGGAGAAGCCCGGGACATTATCATTGGGCCCACCCAGGGGATTGATGGGTGGGGTAATCAATCAAAACAATCAAAACAGCAAACAGCTGGAACTTCTCCCATGCCATTAGCAAAGGGGTGGAATAATTAATGGTTTAAAAAGCAAGCACAAAGGTCAACTCTCCCGCTTGCCCACTCCTCTTGGCTTCTGCGCCCTGCTCTCGCCATGTGCCCCCTGCATGGATCAACACGCAAGTAAAACCTGGGCATTTATAATCTATGATGGGAAATTATAGTCTATAAATCAGCCCTCTTTATCACTCTTCAGCCCCTTACTCTCTACTGGGGACCCATGATCCGTTATTTTCTCCCGTTTCTCCTCCCTTCCTACCTTAATAACTTACTGGCCTAACTAAACTGACGTGCTCTTGAAATTCATTTCTGCAGCACAGTCAAGAACCTAGACAAAATCCAGTAACAGCAAGGTTGCAATAGCCTCAAAGGCCCCTACTAGGCTCTCTTCAGCAGCTGCTGGGTGGGTGGTAGGCAAGAGGCAAGGGTGGGACACATCCTATCTTCTCTTGTAGAGTAATATGACTCTCCTGCTAGCAAAATCAGTAATTAAAGCAAAGAGCAATAATAGGTTGGCAAAAACACAGGGGAAAACAATGCCTGGGGAGACAAGAGAATAGGATGCTTGGGGGAAGGTTTACAGTGCCTGGAGCATTTACCTAGAAAGGAGGAGCCTGAGGAGCAAAGAAAGCCATTATGATGATCAAACTTATCAGCTGTATCCAGGCTTGCTTCATTTAATAGCCTCACAAAACCATAACTCAAGGAACAGAACTAGTTTAAAACATAGAATTTTAACCAAGGGTCCACAGAATGGCTTGAAGAAACAGTATCCTTGATTCTCCTAAAATTATATGCAAAAATTATTATATATGTACTTATGTATGTTTCTCTAAGGAGAGACTACATAACTTTCACTAAATTCTAAAGGAGTCAGTGAAATAAAAGTGGGTAAGAATCACTGGCTTCAAAATAAAAATTAGCTAGAAACCTCAGCCTTTGGTCTCCTGCCTTTCAAAATAATAAAAAAGGGAGAAAAAAAAGGAAACTAGGAATCTTGTCTAAGAAATTGAAATCATCAGTCCAGAGTTATACTGTCACTCATTAAAACTAGTGAAATCCAGTCAGAGGATAGTGAAATTTATATTTCTGTTTAGAAAATTAAAAAGTCTCCCTTGATAGTATTCAATAGAAAATTATGGTCAATTATTCTCGCTCTCCATGTTAAACAACAGTAACAACAACAAAAGTATGACATCAGGCTGCAAAAGAACAAATTCAAATTAGGCCAGGGAGCAGATATAGCTCAAGTGGTTGCGTTGTGGCAGAAGGAATGAAAACTCAAGCGGCACTCTGAAGGGGAGGATAAACAAAGTTTTATTACACGCGGGCCCAGAGGAGAGTCAAGTCTCCAAAAAAATCTGAGCGCCCTGTCTTGATTTTCATAAGTTGGAACTCTAAGCGGGCAAATTCCTAAGCAAGCGGGCAGGCAGGTTTACAAAAGCAAAAGGATGGAGGTTAGCTTATCTTCCTAAAGCAGAGGGCTATTAGGGAGGAAAAGAGTCATTATCTGTTTAGAGTTGTAAATTCCAGTTGAAAGGGGCAGGTGGGGAGTGCTTATCTTCCTAATGATGTGGATTCCAGGAAGAAAAGGGGAGGAAGGAAGAGAGGGACAGAGGGGAGCTTATTTTCCTAAAGCTGTGGGTTTCTCCTGAAGCGGGGTTAGGGCCCCGGCACTTTCTTTATCATCTCCGTTTTTGATGCCCTTATAATTTTTTATGGTGCATCATCTGCTAACATGGGGATTTTTCTGTAGTCCCCAAGGGCTGACATTTAACACGAGGCATCACTTGATGTTTTAAGGCGTTTAAGCGGGAAGTGATGTATTATGTTAGGTACCATAGAATGCATGGCCCAAAAGTTAAGAGGAAAAAGACTGAGGCTATTACTGGCATGAATGGCAAAATCCAGGAAAGGAGATACTGGAAGTAGATCCTGTTGGCAGATGCCTGGCATACACAGTTTAAGTGGTCTTTGGCTCGTTCCTTTAGTAGGGCCAACTTGTCCCTAACTATCCCTGAGGAATTTGCATAGAAACAGCATTCTTCCCCCAGGGCCTGGCAGATCCCCCCTGAACCCACCGTGAGCAAGTCTAATCCTCGCCTGTTTTGTAAAACCACTTCTGCCAACCAGTCTATCTTGTCTTGTAACCCATTGATAGCCCCCAATATTTCTTCCAGGTCATTTGATGTTTCCCATGCTAGGGTTTGTAAGCCCTCCTGACCAACTGAGAGTGAGACCCCTGCTACAGCTGTGCTCCTGACTACTCCTAGTCCTAAGAGTATCAGAATTGCCTGTATTGCTCGTTTGGCTCGGGAGAGCTCTCCAGACAATTCTTCTCCATACACTGAAAACTATAGTACTGACCAAGCCGGGTAGCAGATGCCCTGGCCATCCTGGGGTAGGCACTGGTAGGCATTGGTGCCACAGACCCAGATGGTGGAGTTTGCGGCGCATTGGTCAGGCTCATTGAGTGGGCGGGTGGTGTTACAGTAAGCCCTTCCAAGAGGGAGGATGGTTGAAGGAGACCTGGTAGTTATGTTTTTACAGTTAGCCAGTTTTCCCGGGAGTTCGGTTATGTGGACTGGGAGGGGCCTGGTCCCCGCCGCAAAGCTGTCATGGGTCAGGAGGGTTACGTTCCATGGGACAGGTACAGGGAAAACGGTTAGACTTGAGGAAGTGCATAGCCAGCAGGATGCAGCTATATTGGGCCGGGATTCATTTAGGAGTTGGTGGAAATTTCAAACCTGGTTCAAAAGGACGTTGCAGGGGGCTCTTCTAACTTTGGCTTTTAGCATCTGGGCAGTTTTACTGATATTTTTCATAAGGGTTTTCTCGGGGTTTGGGTTACTGGGATCAGTTGGACCAGTTTGAGGTCCCCTGGGTCAGGCCCCGATAGGTCGTATATTCTGATTCCTAGTTTTAGTCCTGTTTGGGCCTTTAAAAAGGTATTTTCTGATCTCGTGGTAATGTTTAATAAGGTGAGTTTTACGGGGTCACAGGTGTCTATGCCACACCCTGTCTGGCTGGGGATTTTCTGCAGGAGATATGGAGAAGTTGGTGGGACCCCCTTCTAGGGAGTGGTGGCACCTACCAGCAAGCTCCAAGAGTGGGAGAATTCTCTGCTCTTTTGGGGGTCTCGGCAGAGGTATTTGTCATAACTCCCATAGTTGTGACCCCTGCACCCTCTCCTGGGGGCAGGTATGGGGGCGTGGGGGTACAGGGCAACTAGCAAGGTGTAAGGAGCGTGATCTTGGATTGCCCTGCAAACGTCAAATATTACAGAGGCTGAAGCTGCACTTGCCGAGAAAGGGACTGAGGCATTCAGCATGGATTGTTTGCCCCAGCTTTGACTAACTTGCAGCTGCCATAGATTTCGGGTGCGGGTATTGGCTCCTAGGGAGGGGGCAAGGAAGGAAAGGACAAGCAAGTCAAGGCACAGAAGCATCCTATTATACACGAGTAAGCAATTGCAATTAGGGCTCTATTCACAATAGTCCAGTCTGCAGGGGCCACAGCAGTGAGTCCAACTCCAAATACCAAGGCGAGCAGGCCGTATAAGCACAGGATTCATCAGGAGCAGGGGTGCATTCAGCAGGCATTTGACACAGTCAGTGCTCGGGGGTCCCAGGCGACTTGCACTCTCAAGGGGTGGCTGGGTATGGGTTGGGCTGTCCAGCTGTCCTGCTCTTTATTGGGGTGTGCCTTCTTAACCTGGAATGATGGATCCAAGGGATGATACCTGCAACTTTAAGAGCAGTAGGAGTTACAAGGATCACAGTATGTGGACCTGTCTAGGAAGGCTGAAAGGGTTCTTTTTTCTGGTCTTTGACCCAGACTAGGTCCCCTGGCCTGTGGGGGTGCACCGGGTGTCCCAGGGGGATGAGGTTCTGGGACAAGACAGTTTTATGTATTTTGGCTAGTTTTACCCAGCTGCTGGAGAATGGACTCTTGGCTAGCCTCCCCCAGAAGTTTGAGATTTCCTTTGAAGGCCCAGATAATTGGGGGTGGCGGTCCAAATAGAATTTCAAAGGGTGAATAGCCTGTGGGTCCTGGGGTACACCTAACTTGGAGAAGGGTTAAGGGAAGTAACTCTACCCAGGGGAGACCAGTTTCTTGGCAGAATTTGGCTAGGGTGGCTTTGAGGGTTCGATTCATGCGTTCAACTTTCCTTGAACTCTGGGGCCTGTAAGCAGTATGGAGCTTCCACTTGATTCCTAGCATTTTTGCTAGCCCTTGGACTATGGCAGCCATGAAGGCCGGGCCATTGTCACTTCCAATAGACAGTGGCAGCCCGTGTCAGGGAATGATTTCTCTAAGTAAAGCCTTAGTCACTTCTCTTGCTTTTTTGGTGCGAGTGGGGAAAGCTTCTACCCAACCTGAAAAGGTGCATATCATCACTAACAGATATTTGTACCCCCGACTTGGTTTCACTTCTGTGAAGTCTACTGTGAGATCTTCAAAGGGGGCCGTCCCCATGTGCTAGACACTTGCTAGAGCATGGGGGCCCTGCAAAGGGTTGTTTTTGGCACAAACTTGGCACTGGCTGCTGATGGTGGCACAGAGAGAAGCTAGTTGGGCTATGTAGTAGTATCTCCCGAGCAAGACTTCTAGCACAGTTTTCCCTAGGTGGGTGAGTTGGTGGTATTGCTGGACAAGGGCATGAGTGGCTCCCTTTGGGACAAAAATCCAGTCATCTGGGAGCAGCCAAGTTCCTTCGGGGGTTCAGCTTCCCCCTTCTTTCTTAGCCCATTCCTGTTCTTCCCAGGTATAGCTTAGCTGATTAGTCTCT
>JAQZBX010095151.1:0-11945 GCA_029593785.1 Cabassous unicinctus
AAAAAAAAAAAAAAAAAAAAAAAAAAAAAAAAAGTGAAAGACTTGAATAGATATTTCTCCAAAGAAGATATACAAATGCCAAAAAGCACATGAAAAGATGCTCAACATCATTAGCCATTAGGGAAAAGCAAATCAAAACCACAATGAGATACCATTTCAAGCCCACTAGAGTGGCTACTATTCAAAAATCAGAAAATAACAAGTGTTAGAGAGGATGTGGAAGAATAGGAACACACGTTCATTGGTAGTGGGAATGTTAAATGGTGCAGTGGCAATTGAAAATAGTTTGGTGGTTCCTCAGAAAGTTAAGTATAGAATTACCATATGACCCGGTAATCTCATTTCCAGGTATACACCCAAAAGAACTGAAAGCAGGAACTCAAACAGATATTTGCACTCTGATATTCATATTATTTACAATTTCCAAGAGGTGGAAGCAGCCCAAGTGTCCATCAACAGATGAATGGGTAAACAAAAGAGGAATGAAGTCCTGATACATGTGACAATATGGATGAAACTTGGAGACGCCATGTTGAGTGAAATAAGCCAGACACAAAATGACAAATATTGTACGACCTCACTGATATGAAATAATTAGAATAAGCAAATTCATGGAGTCAGAAACTAGAATACAAGTTACCAGGGGCTTTGGTGGGGATAGGAAATGGGGAGTTAATGCTTAATTGGTACAGAGATTCTGTTTGGGGTGATGGAAGATTTTAGGGTGGATATGTATAAATTTTAGTGCATATATTTGTTACTAGAATAAAGTTTTTTAAAGATGTAGCTCTGTGCAACACAAACAGTGAACCCTAATGTGAACTATGGTCTATAGTTAATACTATAATTTAATAATGTTTCACCAATTGCAGCAAAGGTACACACTAATGCAAAGTGTTAATAATAGGAAAAATGCATGGATGAGGGTTATTTGGAACTCTGTATTTTCTGCATGATATTTGTGTAAACCTACAACTTCTCTAATTTAAAAAAGTGTTTTAAAAATGAGAGAGTAAGTTGGCAGCAGGAAAGCAATAAAAGACGGAATCCTGTTTCTTGTTACTTGGGAACAGCTCTTGAATTTGGCCTTCCTTTATGGGAAATGTGGCCTTTCCTTCAGTCCCCTCATCCCTGTAGTTAATAATCTCCACTCTCCTTAAAACCCATTATGAAGGAAGGTTCTGTCAGCAACTAGTTACATTACAGAGTAGGAATGTATTATATCCTTTTTTAAGAAATCTTCATTTTAGGAAATTCTCCCTTGTGGAATAAAACAATTTCAAGTATTAATGAGGAAAAGAAAGTCCTTCTAGTACCAGGAAGGCCTTTATGGTGCCTCTAAAACTCACCTGTTTCCTCCTACAAGTCACCCTTCTCTAAAAAAGACCTTTCTCTGGGGAAAAAATATGCATCCCAGGTACTTCTCCTTGGCAAGAAAGAAAATGTGCTCTCTTAATAAACAATATAAAAATTATGAATGAGAAGAGGCAGAAAATCAAGCCCTGCACATCTAAACAAGCAGCCTCCCAGTTTGAAATGCTTTTTCCTCTTTGCTCCCCTATTTTTTGCTCATTTCCCACCCACCACCACGGCGTGACTTCTTTAGGTTTGAGTGTAGATTTTCCCTTCCACAGCTTCTACCTGTGTGGTCAAGAGGAGCTCGACATGAAATGTAGGACCCTTGAACCATCTCTAACCTGAAGGCATGCCACATTTGAAATGTCACACACTGCCTTGGTTGCAGGTTGGAGAATAAGGAGAGAGGGAGGCTACTCAAGACTCTGCTTCTCCAAACAAATCTTCTGATAATTAGCAATCGCTGGGGGAATGCAGGAAATCATAAACGGGCTAAATTGCTTTTTTGTTTTAATGTTCTCCTTGTTTGTGTCTGTCCCAGTGTAGAAAGCCCCCTTCTGAGTGTGAATCTGCACTGCAGCCCTTGGTACAATTAAACTCTCAGTGCAGACCAAAAGCTTAAAGAGCTCTCTCAAACAGAAGCTTTTATTTTTAGCAGTGGATAAGCAGGGGCTCTGTAACACTTAGACTGGGAGAAACACTGTGCCTAAGACTCCACGGCAGCATGTGGGGCTTCCAGGACTCACAAGAGGATCTTGTGCATACTCAGAGAAATGAACTTGGAAGGCATGTTATGCCTTTTATAAATTGCCTACATAACTTTATATTTTGTTTTATTATAAAGCTAAATATAATGGAGTTGTGCTGCTCAATAAAATAAAATTGCAGAGTTGGAGGCATGGTGGAAGTCAAAGTGGCTGTAGAATAGAGGGATAGGGGGAGAGACAAATACTAATTTAGTGTAGACCAGGGGCTTTGAGGAGGTCATCAGAGACTAGAGGAGACACAGGCTCTGCAGATGTATAGGAGCAAAGGCAGGAGAAAGAATTTTGCATCTGGGCAGGATCTGAGAAGTACAGGTGGAAGGATGACCAATGGTAGCCTTCATGCCTGGCAGAGTCATCCATTTTTCTTTTCACCATTTATTGAAGAAGCACTTTGTGCTAGATCCAGAGACTGCTGAGAATAATAAGACATGGCTATCATCTGCTAGGATATAGGGATACAGATGTGGAAATAAATAACTACATTCAAATTCAATCTAAGCCCATAAAGAAATATAGGTTACAACGGAGCCCAGAGGTAAATGTGACAAAATGCCAAGGAGAGCCAGAAACTGCAAGGAAAGGGAACATTTTAGCTGGATTTGAAGAGTGAGAGGAATTTTCCAGGTTTAGAATGGAGAAATGACAGTCCAGACTGAGAAAACATCATGCCCAAAAGCATGTTGTGGAAGTGATGAGGAGGGGAACTATAGGGAAGAAGAGGCAGATCAGCAGATATTCAGGAAGGCCAGAGAGGTCTTGAATTCTTCAGTTTGCGAGTGTAAGAAGATGCAGTGGATCAAGAATCTGGATGGACCTGATGAAAGGTGAAAGGCCAAGAAGCAACACCAGCCATGAGGAGTCTGTGAAGTGAACTTGATTCTGAGACAGCTCCAGGCCAATCAAGTGCTTCTCAGATGTTCACCATTAGGGTAGGAACCAGCTCCAGCTTGTTGAAAAGCTGTTTCCTGGACATGTTTGTTTGGAAAAGCACCAAAGTTTATTGGGCCTTTATTAAGTGCAAGGTATGGTGCTATGTGAAATTAACATGATGAAGTGCTTGCCCTCAAGAAGCTTATCTAGCAGGAAAGGAAGGCATGCATCTTGATCATTGAAAGAAGCCATGCCACACTCATGTCCCAGTAGGGAAAAAGAGTGAGCTAACCAAGGGCCAACTTGGCACAAGACAACGTGCCAAATGTTTGCAAGGAACTCACACAACAAGTGAGCAAGAGATTATTGTTCCAATTTAGAAATGAGAACTGATGCTTAGAGCAGCTAATCAGCTGGTCCAAACACACTCTGTTAATAAATGACAGAGCCAAAATGAGTTCAAGTCTACCTGACATTGAACATGCCTTTATTCCCAAATCAGACTGTCTCAAATCAAACAGAAAGTAAAGATTTAGGTTCCATGCCTTGTAAGATATTATTTTCTTGAACAAGAGAATAGGGTAATGAAAACATAGGCACTGATAGTCTCTAAAGTTTCTGGTATTATTCCATGGTCCATTAAAGAGGCACAGTGGGATTACCAATGATACTTTTGATCATCCTTCACCAGCTCTCTGTTCATTATTCATCACCATTACCATCTCCTCCTAAATATCTGTATTAGTCAGCCAAAGTGGTGCTGATGTAAAGTACCAGAAATCTGTTGACTTTTGTATTAGTCAGGTAAAGGAGTGCTGATGCAAAATACCAGAAATCTGTTGGCTTTTATAAAGGGTATTTATTTGGGGTAGAGGCTTACAGTTACCAGGCCATAAAGCATAAGTTATTTCCCTCACCAAAGTCTGTTGCCATGTGTTGGAGCAAGATGCTGTTGATGTTCAGCCTTCCTCTTCCTCTTAAGGCTCCATGGTCAGGCTCTCTAGGCTTTGTCTCTCTCCCGGGGGCTTGATTCTCTCTGGGCTCAGCTGCTTTTTCCTCTCCACAAGGCCAGCTGTGAACTGTCAGGTGAATGGCTAATCTCTTTTCCCAGGGCCTTCTCTCCTTCCTCACGACCAAGCTCCACTGTTTGCTTACTTTCTGGGGCTCCAGCTCAAAAAAAACTCCAACTTTCTTCTCTGCCATTTAGTTTTCTCTGTGAGTCCCCACCCACCAAAAGGGGGTGGGGACTCAACATCTTACTGACATGGCCCAATCAAAGCCCTAATCATAATTTAGCTAAGTAAACCTCTGAATCCAATATAATCTAACATGCCCAGAGGAAAAGACCAGTTCACAAACATAGTCCAATATCTATTTTTGGAATTCATAAATAATGCCAAGTTTTATAGCTTTTATAAAGGGTAATTATTTGGGATAGAAGCTTACAGTCACGAGGGCCTAAAAAGTCCAACTCAAGGTACCATAAGAGGTACTTTCTCACCCAAAATCTGTTGCCATGTGTTGATGCAAGATGGCGGGCAACATCTGTGAGGGTTCAGCCTTCCACTTCCCTCTTAAGGCTCCTCTTCCTATCTCAGCTGGAAGCTGGCATAGGGCTTGCCTCTCTTCCCAAGACTGGTTTCTTTCTGGGCTCAGCTGCTCTGCTCTCCTCACAAGGTCAATAGTGTAACATCAAGGTATCACCAGGCCATGCTTTCTCTCGGTGTCTGTAGCATTCTGGTGCTGACTTGCCATTAATCCTTGGGGTTTCTTGGTTTGTAGATGCATCACTGCCTCTAATAGGATGAGCTCCCTCTCTTTCTCTGACTTTGCTTATAAGACATCAGCCATATTGGATTAAGGCCCACTCATTCAGTTTGGCCACACACTAACTGATAATATCTTCAAAAGTCCTATCTACAAATGGGTTCACACCCACACCCTGAGTCATCTTAACCAATAACATATACAAGCATCCTATTTACAAATGAGTTCACACCCACAAAACTTGAACATATCCTTTGTGGGGGAAATGATTTGATTTCCAACAAATGGGATGCTTCTTTCAGCCCAAGACCAATGTAAAAAGTAAAGAGAATGCATTGGAATGGTAAACTTGAGCATTTGTTGTCAGAGGACAGCTCCTCTTACCAGACATGCATCAACAAAGAACATTGAATTCCCTCTTTGGTTTCAAAGATGTGCTAAAACATAACTTCCAATATTGCTGCAATTTGGCATGCAGGTGTAGCTGTAAATCTTTCACTATTTCTAATAAGGGTAATTTCCTGGTGATCTAAGCAACAGTCACCCCAATACTCAGACATGCCTGGACATATATGGGCATGTGGGACCAACTGACTGTGGGAAAGCTTTACCATTGGAGAAGCAATTGGGGCAATGCATAGGAGGGGTCCAAAAACTCCTTTCCTGGATAGGTTAAAGTATTTACTGTACTTGTGCATTACACATGGAAGCATGACAATTTACAGCAGTTAGAACAATATTCTCTCTATTGAGAACATCAGTATGACCCTTCAATTAAAAACCTGCATTAAGCCCTAAGCAACTGTCATATAAAATAAGAAATCTCATTTTCCTTATGACCCATCTTGTTTAGTTTTAAGATTACAGTGAGGAGCTTTCCATAAGGAAGGAGGCTCCAGGTGCAGAAATTTCTGTAAAGAAATGCTTCCTGGTTAGCTGCCAAGATGCCTCAACAGGGGGCAATATCTTGGTCAGTTCTTCATAGCCTTGAACCTAGCTCTCAGGGATTGCAACCAGAAAACAGATTTATACTCACCACATTCACAAGGCATGGAAGTAAAAGCCAAATATCAAAATTTAAATTTATAGTGAGACCACTAATCAGACGAGACATTCTTCAGATATGGGCATATGCTTTCTTCATCAAAAAAATTACAGGGAAATCAAATTATGACATGTGTTATCTGAAGGTTGCTTGTTGAGAAAGGATATTAGGTGGATGTATTAAGTGCCAATAATAGCCAAGATAAGATAGCATTAACTTATTAAACTGATTCTTACTGAACACCTTGCTCTGAGCTATTGTATTTTAAAGACTGTGCTAGGTTTTGAAGGACAGTGTGGGATAGATAGATCAAAAGTCAAAGGGACTCTCATCAGCAGCTCTCAGTTTTCTGGGGGATATAGTAAAGAAACAGACAGTTATAATGCATGCAATAAATGCTGCCAGAGAGGCACAGGTTTATTCAGTTGTCAGTATACCTGGAGAGACCCTTACTCAAGATGGTGGTCAGGTAGGGGAATGATAGGTGTCTCCTGGTGTAGGCAATACCTGAGTGACATTATCGATGATGAGCTTAAGTCCCCTGAAAGAGGAAGGAAGGGAAGTTGAGGGGAAGAGCGTTCTAGACTGAAACAAGGGCTTAGACTAACACCAGGAACAAAGGAGAGCTTAGAATTTACGGGTAAATAGTTCAATTTGGCTGAGTCCAGTCCTGGGTGTGAAGAGTGAGGCTGGGCCAGGTTACAAAGACCATGATGCACTCATTTCCAAATTTGGGGATATTTGCAGAAAAAAAGAGACTTAAGTCTGCCAATAAGTGGTTCCTTTCTCTTTTAGAGCCAATTTTTGCCTTGGGGTCTTGGTCATGGTGTATAATATTTTTTCAAACATGGTCATCTGGGCTTTGTATTGAATTATTTTATTAATGTTATGAATAATATGTTATTCATCTAACAGCTACCAGCTTTCCTGTAGTTGCTGCATATTGCAATATCAAACAGAGTGGTAATAAGCAAGAGAAGGCAGCATGATAACAGGTAGAGTAGGCTTAGAGTGGAGGCATGGAGGAAATAATCCCTGGCATGGAGCTATGCTGAATGGTACTCATACAAAAAGCATCCAGTGAAGCTGATATTCTTCTTCTTCTAATAATCTAATACTGCCTTTCTACTGAAGTACTTCTTGGTGGTCAGCTTTCAGATTGATGAAAAAACCTAAGATAAAGGAGAATTGGTCAGGTTGTATTCCAGGGACCTGTCATCCATGTACATGTTGCCTGCGTAGTGTGATTTGGGGGTGGGGGTAGCGGTGGGCAGAGATGTAGAGACGTTTTATTGTATGGATGAGCCAATACACCATATTTTTTATTGGAAAGTTAAAGCCATACAGTTTGGCCATTTGACCCTGTGGAATTCCACAAAAATAATTCACAGCACAATCATGCCATTACTGCTGAAACTGTGGAGGCCCAGCAGAACTAACATGAGGGGGAAAAGAACTCTACCTCTTTAGAATTAAAAATTAAATATGTATGAAATATCCTCTACCCTACTTCTACCTCCCTCTCAAATCTGGCTCAGGGGATTTTTGGAAAATATAGATTTGACAAGTGAAACATAAATAACCTATTTAGTTTCTTAGTAGCTGAATATATTTTTGTTGTTATTCTAGAGAGATGGCAAAAGAGAAAATCAACTATTTAAGTACCCTGTGGGTAACCTGCTCAGGAAAATGACAAAACAAAATAAATGGCCGTTTTCCTATTGCTCCCCAGTGCAGCCAGAAAGGAATGGTATTATTTCGTGAGTCTGACATAAATACTGGATTTCTAGCTTGCTGGAGTGTATATATGTATTTCAGGATATTATGGTTTGTTTGTTTGTTTTTTTACAAGTTTCTTAGGGAAATTAACAAAAGAAAATGACTTCAGGATGCACAAAATGTGTTTCAAATAAGTAATATAGATAAAAAGAGAGACATAAGATATTTGGGGAATTATAATTGTAATAATCACAGATGTTTTTAACAGTATCATATGGAATTTTTAAATGTACTCTAGTTTTTCTTCTCCTTAAAACAGCAAATATCTGGATCAGTTATGTTGTTAATAGCTAATAAACCAGATTCTCATTAACTTAGAATACTCTATAGAAAAGAGACTATTTTAAGAAAGTTATCATAGAAAATAGAAGGCTAGTCACCTTATTATAACGTGATTTCATAGCCATGGAAATTCATGGCAGAAATTGCATTATAGTAAAGTATGTACTTTCCATGGTTGGAGAAATTTGAACCTGGCTATCACTAAGACATGAAAAGCTCCAACACTTATGGGAGTTATTAGGCTCAAAGAAAATAGTAGATCTATTATTTTCAGAAGAAAGCTTTCATTTGTTACCTGATTTCTTTGATTTGTTTGCACAAAGATTAATAAAATACAAATTAATCCATGCATAGCTTTTATGATTCACACACTGAATACACCTTAAAGTCAAATTGTAAGGGTGTAGAGAATTGCACTTAAAACAGAGTCTAGAGACCTGGTTTTCACTTGTAGCTCTACAACCAAACAGCTGTGCAATCTTGCAAGTTTCAGAACTTCTCTGGACCTTAGCTTCTTGATCCATGAACTGAGGCGATTGGACCAAAGGCCTGTTCTAGTCTAAACCCTATACATATTAAGCAATGTATTATTAGCCAGGATGATTCAATTGCAAAAGACAGAAACCCAACTCAGTGATTTTTTCCAAAAAGGGGAATTATTGGCTAATTATGCTGAAAGTCCAGAAGTAGACCAGCTCCAGGAGTGGGTCCAAGGGCTTAAATGCTCAGTTTTCTTCTGTTTGATCTCTTGTCTCACTACTGCTTTTCTCTTCTTTTGCCTTATTTTCAGGCCAGCCATATGCATGCAGAAATCCTGCATTTCTAGAATTAATTATCCTACACATAACAGTTCTAGAGATAGAGAACTTCTCTTTTCTAATAGTTCCAACAAAATTCTAAAATTGATACTGATTTCTCTTACTTGGATCATGTGCCCATTCATGTTCCAGGACCACACACAAGAATTTTCTCATTGTTCAGGCATGGGTTATGTTTCTATACTTAAGTCTCAGGTACAGGAATGTACGCCCTTCTGTGGACCACATGAACAGGAAGACATAGCTCCCCTAGTAGAACATGGAGGTGCTGCTCCCTGAAGTGGAAAAAAAAGTATACCAGCAGGCAAAACTAACAGATGCCCACCGAAGGAATCTTACCAGTTTCATAGAAAAATTAATCACATCCATTTGTATAGGTTTTTGAGAAGTTAAAAAATATATTTTGCTACATTTCTATAGCTTAACATACGTATAAATATAAACAGCTAATACATATAAATTAAAACAGCTAATATGCACAGAAGGAATGGTAAAAATGTTAAAAATCAACATTTTGAAACCTCCAATATCATACCCATTCAAAGAGAATCATCAGCAGAAGCTAAAAACCATTTGGAAAAAAATGGATAATCCCAAAATATCCCTCCACAGATTTCTTCTTACTATTTACAAAGAAGAAGAGGTACTTTTAAAATGGGGAGATTTGATGGTCATGACCTTAAACAAGTAATCAAACATAGTGTCACAGACATGGATTAACCTGGCATGATATGCCTATTAATGTAATGCACTAAGAAATATACGTCCCTGGTGAAATATTCTTACAAAAATCCTTAACCAGACTCTAATTAGACTTTATTTTAGCCTTTTAAAATCGAGACTAGAAAACAGTATAGGCTAAAATAAAGGCTGAAAAGAAATTTAACCAACAAATGCAATGGGGAAAAATTAACTAGACCTCAGAGATATTAGTGATTTTTTTTTCCAGTTTGATAGTGATATTGTGGTTATGCAGGAGCATGTTACTATTCTCAGGCTATCCATACAGAAGCATTAGGGTGGGTGTGCAACTTGCTTGAAATGGTGCAACAAAATATATACATGTAGACATACACATATATACATGTGTGTGTATATGTATACATATATGTATGTATGTCTATATCTATCAACTGAGGAGATACAAAGCCAAAAAAAAATCTTGTTGTATTCCATTTTCCTAAATAAGAACTTAGAATTGATTTTGCAATTTCTTCAGTATCCACGGTAAATGCATTATTAAACCTTTGCTATGCCATAAAGGGACACATTAATCATACCACTCCATTCTTTATAGTTCTTTTCCATTCCTTCACCCTATGGTGTTCACTCATCCAGAAGAAAATAAATGCTGCTCGGAGATCATTGTTCAGGTGGGAAGGCTTCCTGTTCTCAATTCCTACCCTTTCCTTAGCCATGCCTGTTACTGTTAACAAATAGTTATTTGCAGCTTTTGTTCCTTTCTTCTGGAACCAGTGTCTGGTGGTAGTTTCCAACCCCTCTAACTAGTGATTTTTGGAATGATCCCCACTGCTGCTCTATAGTAATATTTATAATTTATTGAGCACTTACTGAATGTCAGCATTGTGGTAAATTTTATAATGTTCCCAGGAAATCTATGATTTAGATAAAAATAATTTCTCAAATTGCTACCCTACTCAAACCACCACCATCTCTTGCTGGATTACTACTCTAGGTTTCTAACAGCTTCCAGCATTGTTTCTGTGTAAAGCATCTCCCATGCAGCAGCTAGAGTTACATCCATAGATCAGCGGCAGAGATTTTGTCTGTACTTAAAAATCCTCAGCCTAAATCAATGCCTGGCAAATTGATGATGCTAATTTGATTGAATGACTGAATGCACGGATATCTTCTTTCTTCTTAAAATATTTTAATGGCTTAGATTTGTACTTAAAATAATATGCAAACTCCTTATGTTGGTCAACAAAGCCTTCCTTGGGCTTGCTCCTATCTGCCTTTCTGATAATCTCAACTATACTCTTCTGCTTTGTTCACATGAGCCTTCTTTTCTCAAACATGCCAAATTTATACCTACTTCAAAGTTTTGCACATTGTTTTTGCTATTCCCTCTGCCTTGAATCTTCTAGCCGCAGATCCTCCAGAGGTTCACTCTGTTGGTTTATGAATTTCTCAAATCAAATGTCACTGGAGGCTTTTGTTGACCATCAAATCTTAACCAATCTTAACGAATCCCCCTCCCCCGTCACTGTTTATCACATCATCCAGTTTGTTTCCTTCACTGTCCCAAGCACTACCTAAGACTAGCATTGTCTAAAATTACCTTTTCCATTTGTTTATTTTCTGTTTTCTGTCACTAACATGCATCTCTCCATGCACAAGGACTTTATCAGTCATAATTAATACAGCATTCTTGGCTCCTAGAACCATACCTGGCATATAGTAGATGCTCCAGGAATGAACTTATTTTGAATGAATGAGGAAATAGAGGCCAACAGAGCTTAAGAGCAAAGATTTGCAGTGATTTGAACCCAAATATATGTGAATATTAAAATAACGCTTTCTACGAAAAACATAACAGATTATAATGCACAAGAATAATGACTATGTTCATTTTATATATGAGTCGACTCTTATGTACAATCCAAGGTCAAAAGGTCAATCCTTCTCTGGGTATTTTCCTCACTTTATACTGATTCTGCTTGTTGGAATATACCTGCCCTTAATTGTAGATTTGGATAGGAGAAAAATATTCTTAGCTCTGTACAATTGGTCTACCACGCTTTTGCTCTGTTCTGATCCTTCAGTCAGGCTCGTCTCTGCCGTTTTCATTTTCTTTTGGAAATAATGAGAAACCAGAACCAGGAACTGAGAAAAGTCATCCTAGAGCCCGAGCTGTATGGTTGACTCTCAGCAAAACTCTTCTTTAGACCATGTATGTCTCACGGACATTCTCTCAGGTTACATTTGTTTGAATAATTTCTGCTTCTGTTAATTCGGATACATAAAGTTGCATCAGTGTGCTTTTGAGCAGTGAGCATTATAGTTATTTCTCTCACACAAATACAGTAGAATAGCTTCATGCATGAAATTATATATACTTTTAAGTCCTGACATTTGTGTATAATTTTAAACATTTCAGAGTATTTTCATATATATTATCTCAATCTATTTTTAAAATAGTCCAAGAAGGTAAGCATGCTATAAAATATTCCTATTTAACAGATGAGATCATTAAGGCACATAGTGGTACGAAAGCTGTCTAAGGAACACATCTAGATA
>JAQZBX010095152.1:0-11945 GCA_029593785.1 Cabassous unicinctus
AAATATTGTGTGTGCATAGAAAACAAAATTGAATCAATTGAAAAACTGTTTTTAAAAAATAAGTATGATGACTTGGGAGTTGAAAATAAAATTAATATTAAAATAAATTGCTTTCCTCTACCAAAACAAAATCCAGTCCAATAAAATTCCATTTTCTAAACAACAAGAAAGTATTCAGTATCAATAAAAATATTTTAAAATAATCTAAGAGTTACATTAAATAATTTTTTAGCTTTTTTATTTTTAAAGAAGCTTTAGATTACATAAATGGCACATAAAAAATATAAGGGATTCCCATATGTCCCACCCCCTTCCCCTTCCACACTTTCCCACATTAACAACATCATTCATTAGTGTGGTACATTTGTTACAATTGATGAACACATATTGAAGCATTGCTACTAACCATGGGCTACAGTTTACATTATGGTTTATACTCTATCCCACACGGTTTTGCAGGTTATGACAAAATATGTAATGGCCTGTATCTGTCATTGCAATGTCAATGCAGGACATATGGAAGAACTTTTATCACTGATATAAAGGCAGTGGCCACCAGAGGTTCTGAGGGGAGGGAGAGGGAAGAATAGGTGTAATATGGGGGCACTTTTGGAATATTGAAATAAATTTTAAATATCTATTGTGTGGCATAAAATAAAATTTGAATCAATTAAGAAGCAATGTACTACTCTTGGCTAAGAAACTCCATTAAACTAAAATGTTAAATTTCCTTAAATTAATATTTAAAATATCATGTTACAAATAAAAGATGTGGCAAGTTTAAAAAAAAAAAACAAAACAAGAGAACTCTAAAGTTTTTAAATGCAGATATTAAAGATAAAAAAGGAGAATAAAAATAAACTTCTGGAAAATCTACTAGTGTGATACTGGCACAAAATTAGAGAAACCACAGTGGATGGGAAAATAAAGCTTTAAATTAGAATCTTATTGCATATATGAATTTAACATAAAATGTAAATGTTTTTTGAAAAATTAGTCAAAATCATTGGTCAATAAATGATGTTGGGAAATTCAAACAACATCTTGAAAAAAAAACAAAGTTCCTATTGTATTACTTATGCCACAATTAATTCCAGTTGGATTCAAGTTTTAAATATTAAAAAAAAATTACACTAGTATAAGAAGTACTTAAAACTTCTGAGTAAAGAAGACCTTACAAAATTTGAAGCAAACATGAGAAATGCTGCAAAAAGTTACAAAACTTATATTAGCTATAGTATTCTCTTTGGCAATATATATCATTACAGGGTATGTGAGGCATCCTGTCTTAGTCAGCCAAAGGGGTGCTGATGCAAAATACCAGAAATATGTTGGCGTTTATAAAGAGAATTTATTTGGGATAGAAGCTTACAGTTGCCAGTCCATAAAGCATAAGTTACTTCCCTCACCAAAGTCTACTGCCAGGTATTAGAGCAAAACGGCTGACGATGTCTGTTTGGGTTCAGGCTTCCTGGGTTCATCTCTTCCCGGGGCTTGCTTCTCTCTGGGCTCAGCTCCTCTGCTATCTCCACAAGGCCAGCTGTAGACTATCAGGTGAATGGGTTGTTTCTCTTCCTGGGGCCTTTTCTCTTTCCTCATGACCAAGCTCCTCTGTGTGCTTACTTCCCAGGGCTCCAGCTCAAAAACTCCAGCATCAAAAACTCCAACTCTGTCCTTTGCCATGTCTTTTATCAGTGAGTCCCCACCCACCAAGGGGCAGGGACTCCATGCCCTACTGATGTGGCTCAGTGAAAGCCCTAATCATAATTTAATCACGTCTGGAGGAAAAGACCAGTTCACAAACATAATCCAACATTTCTTTTTGGAATTCCTCAATAATATCAAACTACCACACATCCCCAGACCTCCTTCAGGCTGGATGATTTGCTAGAAAGACTCAGAGGATTCAGAAAAGCTGTTATACTCCAGCTGCAGCTTATTATAGTAAAAGAATTAGATTAATGTCAGCAAAGGGAAAAGGTGCATGGGGTGATGTCCAGGAGAAACCAGGAACAAGTTGCCAGCTGTCCTCTTCCAGTGGAGACACACCTACACATTTAATTCTCCCAGCAATGATGCATAATAACACATGCCAAGTGTTGCCAATCAGGGAAGCTCTCCTGAGCATTGATATCCAGGGTGTTTATTGTGGTTAGTTATGTAGGCATTGATAAAATTATATAAAGAAATCCCTGGGGACCCCGGGCCCTATTTCCTCCTTGAACTTCTTCTGAGTTTCCTCTTATATCTTTTGTTTTTATTAGAGAAGTTGTGGGTTTACAGAACAATCATGCATAAAACACAGTCTTCCCATATATCACCCTATTATTAACACATTACATTGGTGTGGTACATTTGTTACAATTAATGAAAGCACAATTTTGTAATGGTACTATTAACTACAGTCCATGGTTTAACTTAGAGGTCACAGTTTGTGTGGTGCAGTTCCATGGATTTTTTTATTTTTATTTATTTCTAGTAACAGATATATGACCTGAAATGTTCCCTTTTAACCATATTCAAATATATAATTCAGTGCTGTTAATTGCATTCACAAGGTTGTTCTACCATTACCTCTTGCTATCTTTTGAAATATGAAATCCTCACCAAGGCTATTTAGTTAGCCAATTAAACCCATAGTTTATTATGTTTGACCCAATATAAAATAAAGCCCACCTTCCCTAAACCTGACCCTATAAGATGGACAAATCCCTGCCGAATCAATATGAGTCAAACTAACTTCCTTTTTAAAAAAAAAAAAAATTCCCATCCCTAGAAGCTCAAAGCTTCTTCAGTTTTTGCAGATAATCCAGCTTTGCTTCAGCAAAGCTTTTGGTGTCCTGAATGAAATGCTGTAATCTGCAAACTCACCTCTGATTTGTCTTTCAAGTTTGGAGGTCCAATGAGATACAGAAGGTAGCCCCCTGGGACTGTGGGCTCTAGTAACCAATGAGGTAAGACACTTACGGCAGACCCCTTGTGTCTACTGCCTAATTGTCAAGACTCCGCATCTCACAGGTAGGCCCTTCCTATAACTGAACTCTGCTATTTGCATCAAGTTCAATTACCTTTTATTTGGGACTTTAGTTTAGTCACCTTTAATTTTAGTTCTGTTGTCAGATCCTCCATTTGGTTTAATTTCATTCCTTCTTCCCACTCTCCAATTTTCTGACTGTCCAATTTCTCCTCCTTTTCTGCCCATTGAGCTGGTCCTGGTTCAGTCCAGGTTTCAGGCTGGTCCTTTCACTCCAGAGGGTTCTCCGTTGAGGTCAGAACAGTTTCCGATTGACTGAGTGAAAAAGCTCAGGGCTCTAAGACACATGGTACATAAATAATATATCACATGACCACAGCATAATAGACTCTTCTTGCTCTAAATCTCCCAATCCTCCATCTGCTAAAACTGCTGCCTTTTTGTACTCACAGTGTGGACATGCTACCTGTAACTTCCTCTGTGCATGGGTGAATCTGACGAAGGTCAACCTCTCTTTGCAGTGGCCATTTTGAGAAACTTTTGATATGAATGGAATTGTGCACTTGAGAAGGGGGCCTGAAAAAAAAAAGAAGATCCAGGTGTGGCAGTTTCCAGGCAACATTCTGCTTCCACAATAGCTTCACTTAAAGGTTCATTAGAAAAAAAGAAAAGGCAAAACATAGAACAAAGGGAAACTAACTAAGCCAAATCTAACTCCCCAGCTTCCCCCACAGCTATTGTAACCAGTTCCTCTTCATCCACTGAAGGAAAATGATTTACTCCATTGTTCTTTAAAAATTAAGCTTTCTGCCAAACTGGGCATGCTCTCTAGAGCAGAATTTAAAACTTGGACCTGAACTGAGTTGGAGCTGTAATTAAAGATTTCCCTAAACAAGACCAGAAAATATTCATAGAAGAATTTAGAATTCTTTGGGGGTACATATGATCCATGGCTAACTGACCTATGTCAGCTAGCATACATGTTGCCAAGAACTTCGGATGCTAAATCCTGGATGTCAAAAGCTGATTGGACAGATCCAGAGAGGATCCTACAAGATCCTTGTTTCCACAGTAAGTATAAGGGTCAAAAAGACCTGAGAAGTATGGCAAAGCTTCTATAAGATTACACATTAGGGCGAAGAATACCTTAAACTCTCCTCCACAAATATCAGTGGGAAAGTCCTCATATTGAATAAATAACCTCAACTTGTCCTATCTGAAAAGAAAACAAAAATTCTGATAAAAATATAAGAGTGGAGCAAAGAGAGAAAGCCAACTCTTCTATATAAACTAGTGAGTTTTGTATTTCTATGTTTCTGTGTTTTTATCCCTGACTCATGACTGAAAAATTTTAAATTGAAGCTATAAGCTCTCTATTTGTGTCTGTCAGTATGTTTGATGTATCTTTTCCTACCACTGGATAGTAATACAAATCAACATTGAAAACTTCTTAAAAGAGTTTTATTGAAAAGTTACCTGGGGACAGGGTGGGGGTAGAGAATGGGTAGTTAATGCTTAAATTGTACAAAATTTCTATTTGGCTTGAAAGTTGTGGCAATGGATGGTGGTGATGGTAGTAAAACATTGTGACTATAATTAACAGCACTGAATTATATATTTGAATGTGGTTAAGAGGGGAAATTTCCAGTTATATATGTTATTAGAATAAAAATAAAAAACAGCATAGGACTGTAAAACACAAACAGTGAACCCTATTGTAAACAATGGACTATAGTTAATAGTATAATTATAAAAATTTTCTTTCATGAATTGAAACAAATATACCACATCAATGCATGGTGTTAACAATAGAGTGATATATGGAAACTCTGTACTTTATGCATGATTTTTCCGTAAACTTACAATTTCTCTAATACAATTTTTTTAAACTAAGGAAACAGTTAAAAGTTAAACACATACAAAAATTAAATACTCCTAAAATTCCAAAAATTAAGGAAACCAAACAGATAAACAATATTTGATCCTATTTAACCAAGTATTCAAACCTCCTGACAACTTTTAACATTCTGCCTTCTCAAACTCCAACCATAATGATATCTTTTTATTTCAAGCTGTCTTTGGAATTCTCCAGTGGGCCCCTGTAAAATCACAAAGCATTTGTTTTTTCACCTTTGCCACAAGGCTGCAGATGCAAAGTGCCAGAAATAGGTTGCTTCAATTATGGAAATTTTATTTAGGATAAAATCTTACAGCTCTGAGGCCATGAAATGTCCAAATCAAGCCATTCTCAGAGATGCTTTCTCACCAAAGTCAGCTGCCACGTGGTGATGCAAGATGGTGGGCGATCTTTGCCTATGTTTCAACCTTCCCATCCGGGCTCACTGTCTCTCAGAGCCCAGCTCCTGGAACTCAGCTGTGAGAACCAGACATAAGGCTTATCTCTTTCTAGCCTCCTCTCTCAGTGTCGGATGCTCTGCTTTCTTCCCGAGTTCAGCTGTGGGCTATCAGGCATGTGACAGGGCTCGTTTCCTGGGCTTTGAGCTGCTCCATGGGTCCAGCCCCTCAGGGCCTTCTTTCTTTGCCTCTGTGCTCTGCTGGTTTCAGACTCCAGGACCTCTCTCAACCCATTGGGCTTCTCTGTTTTCCTGAAATCCTCTCTCACACGGCAGGGTCAATATGGCTGCTTCCCTTTCCTCTGCGTCTCAGTTTATATCACACCCAGCAAGAGGGTGGGGACCCAAGCTGGCTCATGCCTCACTGACATAGTCCAAAGAAAAGGTCTCACTCCTACAGGAATAGATTAGTTGAGAAACAAAATCTTTTTCTTTTTGGGATTCATAAAAAAAGGTCAAAGTGTTATGACTTATAAACAGAGAGGTGCTACAAATAGGTTTATTTGATATGTTATGAGTTGCATGGGAAGTGTTGTTAAATTAAAAGGGATTTTCCTAAACTGTTGGAAAAATGTGTATGGATAAAATTTCTGTGGGTAAATGTTCCACCTGTCAATTAACATAACCCTGGTAAAACTGTAAATGTTGGACAGGGTCAAATACCTTGACTGGCAGAGCTCTTTTGAACATCTTCAAATGGACTTTATGCAGCTAACCCCTTCTATGGGATATTACTATGTCCTTGCTATGGTCTATCTATTTTCTGGATGGATAAAGGTTTTTCCTTGTCACAAGACTACTGCTGTCACAGTAGTTAGGAAACTATTAAACTTATTTTCGTCATCTGGGATATTCTTGCTATTCTCTCAAGTGATAGAGGCACCCACTTTATTGTAACTGTAATCATGGAACTTTGCAAGGTCTTACTCATCAACCAAAAGCTTTATTGTCCCTACCCCACCAATCGTCAGCAAAGGTAAAAAGTACAAACGGTACCTTAAAACTTAAATGAACTAAATTATCCGAATCTCTCTCTACCTTGGCCTAAAGTCCTTCCCTTAACCTTGATGACCATACTAACTAGTCCCTCTAGAAAATACTGGTCATCCTCCTTTGAAATCATAATGGGAAGATTTATGAGATTCATTATTTCTCCTACTATAACAGACTGCCCTCCTTTTGGAGTTTACACCCACTTTTCTCTACAAGCCAAATATTCCATTCCTTAAAGGCAAAAGATACCTTTATATGCTCTTCAAGGGAATTATTTTGCATGTGGACACAAAGCATAGAACATTTTACTCCTAACTTGGTTTGGTTCCTGTTATGTACTTATGCTATTCCCCAAATGGTTATTTATAAGCTTCCAAAATGGAAAATTAGAAACATGACCTCTTCCCATACTATAAAAACTTGTGAAGAGACTATTCCCAGACAAGAGACTGCCATTAATGAATCATGGGGAAAAAAATTAACCCAGGTTAAACTCAGTTTGTATACTTTCTTGTATTATTCCCCTTGTCACTGGGGCAGCTATCTCCTGTGAGATAGCCTATGAGATCTCCTGTGAAATTGCAGATGGTATTTGTAATGGTAGCTTCAGAACTAGGAAAATCTGTTGCCCAACTAGGGCAGGCTTAATAGCTGGTGAAATTTTGAAACTTTGCAAAATGACTACAAAATCAATTGGCATTAGACTATATTCTGACTTTCTAATAAGGTGTGTGTGTACTGGTGGGCACCCAGTGCATTGTATTTGTAAATGACAGTCAGAAGGAAGTTTACCAAAAGGTAGTGGCAGGAAAAAACATTTGTTAGAAAAGCAGTTAAATCAGCTTACACACTGCCCAAATATGGCTAGTCTGATTCTCTTTTTGATTGGCTTCTAGATTCATGTAGACTTTGGCTTTGAGATGGCTTAATAGGGATTCTTGTTACCACATTAATAATAATATTCATAATAGCTCTCATTAGTTATCTGATCTCTTGATTTAAAATGCTAGTATGCAGTCACTAACTCAACAAATGATATAATAAAGGACATAAAACCACTGTGAACAGGACAATGAAAATCTCAAACTTTAGCCAACCCATGAAATCAGCAGTGAAACATGAGAGACTCTTAGTGGTGAATGAGAGACTAACAACATCTTTGGTCAAGCCCTCATAACCAAAGGATTGACCCCAAAACCTGTGCCCTACTTCCTCTTTGAACACCCCCTTGAGTTTCCTCTTGTCATCTTTTGAAATTTGAAATCCCCACCAAGGCAGCCTACCCAGAAAGCCAATCAATCCTATAGTTCATTATGTTTTACCCAATGAAAAATAAAACCCAACATCCCTAAACCTGTCCCTATATGACAGATGAAACCCTGTCCAACCAAGAGGAGTCAAGCTAATTTCCTTTTTGTCTGTAAAAATCACTTGCCTTCCTTGGAAGCTCAAGGCTGCTTCCATTTTTTTTTTGGCAGCAAAACTTTTGGTGTCCCAAATAAAATGCTGTAATCTGCAAATTTGACTCCAATGTGTCTTTCAACAGCATGCAGTGCCTGTGTGACTGAACTCAGCTACTTATACTCCATTCTCCCAGAACAAAAGCAGGCATTTGTCATAAATTACATTGTTAGAACAAGCTATCTGATCAAACTGACACTGTATGGCCCAAGGCCTCAGGCAAAGGAAAATGATCTTATCAGAGGGTTTAGAGCTCTTCTCTCAGAAGCCTGATAAGGGCCAGTCCTGAAGAGAGGCCTTTCTGGGGAATTTGCAGGAATTGAGAAACTTAGGCCTGTTCAGTTTACCCTTTCCTGCACACGGGGTCAAAAGACAAACATCGAAGAGAAAGAAAGCAAAAAAAAAAAAATTTTTTTTTAATTTAAAGATTTCACTGCCACCATGCATCTGCCATATATATCACAAAGGGATGATTTCCTTAAAAAAGAACTCCTTCAAGTTCCTAATAAAATACCAAAACGTAATTGGTAATTTGTAAAGAACAATACAGAGGCAGTTTGCAGAAAAATAACTATATAATTTTTTTTTTTAAAGACATTAAACTTGCCTTTTGCTTCCATAATAGTGGCCTAGTGTCCTGTGAAAAACTCATAGATACTAAGTAAATTATAATCAGTGTATTTTAAAGTGCATTCCTAAGTTTATGAAAAAATAAGGAAAACCCAAAAAAGCCTATTTAGAAGAACTAAGAAAATAAAAAGGGGCAAATATTGAAATCAGGAAACTAGAATTTTGAGAGTTAAGGTGCTTAATTCTTAAAGCTCTAGTTAAATGGCAATATGAGAAACAAGAAAACAATCCTCAAACACTGAGAGGCTCTTTAGAAGTTCAGACCAATCTGACTTTCTGAATAGAAATGTGCTGTATCTGTACTGCCCAATACAGTAGCCACTAGCCAGGTAAGGCTGTTGAGCACTTTATTTATGCCTACTGTAACTGAGGGTTGAATTTTTTATTTTATTTTATTTTAACAATTTTAAATTTAAATTTAAAAATCCACATGTGGCTACAGTCTGTGGTAATGGACAGTCCATCTAAGAGACTTCAACATCAACTAAAGAATAGGCTACAAAATGCATTCTTCCCATATCAGAGGTAGTCGATATTGAAATCTGAAAATCTCTGGCACAACATTGGATGGGAAAAGAGGAAATAAAAATACTGGGTCAAGCAATACATGACTGATTTGTTATGGGTATTCAAGTCAATACATTAAATTATGCAAATATTTTTAATTAAAAAACTCAAAAGTTAAATTTCTGGACATCAATTCTATGTAAACTGGAAGAGATGTGCTTATGTGCATGGGATCAAAATTAAACCATTCAGAGCTCATCATATTATTCAGATTAAAGTTAGATATTGGATAACTTTAGAAATTGTAATATTTAATATTCATAGATAAATTACAAGGATAACCAATTAAAATACAAATGAAATAAAAATCTTCAAATATAGTACAGGGGAAAATTCTGAATGGGAAGAAAATGATTAATTATAAAGAAAATAAGTAAAGAAAAGAATAAAATAGAAAAAGGAAGAAGACAAAGAATAAAATCAGATTTTAGAAATACATTCAAATATATTCAAATTTATCTTAAATGCTAGTATAATTCATTTGAAAGAAGTCAGACTGCATGAAAGAACAAAATCAAACTATTCACCTATTATAAGATGCATATCCCAAATAAAAGAACACAGAAAGGCAGAAAGTGAAGGCTTGAAAAAATACATAAACTCTGGTAATAAATAGAATGCTGAAGTAGTTAATATTTTACCAATATAAAACAAAATAGATTTTAAGGTGAGAAGATTAGAGATAAAATGTGCCTATACATATAGACAGAAAGAGAGAGAGAGAGAGAGAGAGTCGTTTCAATTAATTGGAAGATATTAAAATTTTAAACTTAAATGCAACTAATTAAATACCTTTTAATATGGAATAGTAGAAATTTATGAATCCTGGATCAAACTGGGTAAATTCAACACCACACTTATAAATTATTAAAATCATAATTTAATGAATATACATAGAATTATATTATGAACAATTAAAGAATATTCTTTGCAAATTCATATAAACTAAATAATTAAAATTTAAGCACAAATTTGCAAAAAAGGGATACTTTATAGAACATTTGACCTCTGACAACAATGCAATTAAGTTATAAATCAATTACTAAAAGATAACTAAGCATCTCCATACGCAAAAATTTTTGCCAAATGCATTTAAGTCTGAAATATGAAGAATACAACCTCAAACATTTTAAAAATAAAAATACAACAATATCTGATGACCTAGAGACTAGTAAATAATTCACAAACAAATCCCCAAAAAGTGTAAATCACAAAGGAAAATATTGATAGCTGTTATTACATTAATGTTAAGAACTACTTATCAAAAGTACTATAAAGTAAAAGTAAAAAGCCCCAAAATATGAGAAAATATTTGCAACACAAATGATCAAAAGTCATTTTTATCCAGAATATGAAAGAAATTATACAAGCAATTAAGAAAATATACACGACACGATAGAAAAAACATGAAAATATATGAATAGATATTTCCCAGAAGGAAAAACTAAATGACCAATTTATCTTGTGAAAAAGGAAAATTAAAAACCAATAAGATACCGTCTTATGTCATTAAGTGGAAAAAATGAAAGTCTAACAGCCAATTTTTGGTAAGATAAGAAGCAAAGATCCCTCTTGCAAACTGTTTATATACATATATATATATATATATAAAGATGTAAAGTTAAGAAGCACCTTGGCATTATCTAATAGCATGCAAATAGACCAAAAAATTATATATTTAATCTATTTATAAAGATAATTGTGAACTCATTGGAGGGGTCTTGATTAAGTATTTTGTTCTTAAATTCATGATTAAGTTCTATAAGGTTGGAGCAGATTAAACATAAATCAAGCGCAAAAGTCACTAATGAAAATGATATTAATAAAAAACAAACAAAATTGGATGTATGACTTGATTAAAAGGTCAAATATAATCATTGGAGTTTTATCATCAGTCTTAGCTTCCTAAGGCTGCTGTAATAAAGTACAACTGAAAGAGTGGATTAATATAACAGAAATTTATTGTCTCACAGCTCTGGAGGCTAGATGCCTGAAATCTGTGGGAAAGAATCCTTCCTTACCTACATCTAGCTTCTGGTAGTTTGCCAGCAACCCTTGGGCTTCAATCTCTGCCTAAGTTGCCACATGTCTCTCTTCTCTCTGTGTGTCTGTCTCTCCTTCTAATAAGGACATCAGTCATAATTGGATCCCTAATCCAGTTTGACCTTATCTTACTGAATAACATCTTCAAAGACCCTACTTCCAAATGAAGTCACATTCACTGGACCAGAGTTAGGACTTGAACATGTCTTTATGGGGAATACAAGTCACGCCATAACTCCATACATATGAAATGAACTACACGACCAATTTCACTTGAGTCATAGTTTAACAGATTATTAATATACTTGGCTTATTTTTTCAAAAACTCTGAACCATTAGGATAGTAATTAAACATGAAATTGATTTACCTGATATATTCTTTCAATAGTGAAACAAAAAAGTTTTCATGTCTACTTTAGAAATTTGGTCTGTTGAAGCTCAGTTCTTAAATAGAAAATAACTTTTCATCAATAACTCAATCTGGTACAAATATTTGCAAATTTAAGCAAAGAAATACAGAGGTTCTTTAGCAAAAGGCCATGCAATTTCTTAAATGTATGCCAAAAATAGTTATTCATTGTTTTTTTAGCATAAAATATAAACATCTGCAAATAATTTAATATAAAGACTGCATTTTAAATACAAATTTATGCTTTTGCCACTGAAATGCTGAGTCCATAATTCTCCTCAAATTATAGGGACTCTGTCCAGATAAATTTATTTCTGTACCTTTTTTTAATTTTCCTTTTCAAATTCCTATAGAAAAATAGCAACAAATTAACTCTTTCCCAAAAGAAAGCACAAAGAAGGAAATAAAGTTTAAAGCAGACATTAATGAGTGGAAAAATAAAAGAATGGAAAAACAAATACTCTAATTAATAAATAAAAAACCTGTTTATTGAAAAAAAAAAAAAGACAAATCA
>JAQZBX010095153.1:0-11945 GCA_029593785.1 Cabassous unicinctus
GCAGGAACTATATATATAGTTTTAGTGCCTAACCCAGTGCCTGACACATACTAGGTACCCAATAAGTCTTTGTTGAATGAATGAAAGAATTTTGCTCATTGATCTGTATGTTCAATATTGCACCAGTATTACTGTTTTATCAACTATTACTGTAGTTTAATAAGATGTATTACTTATTAGTAGTAATTGGTATTACTATTAAAAATGCGTAACTCCTAATGTAGTTTTTAAAAAATACATTTTAATTTAATATGGTATTATAAGTCCCTCCTCAGCAGTCTTTTCAATATTGCCTTCCAAGCGAACTTTAGAATACCCTATTTGCGCCTCATTTTTGTCACAGTCCATATCTTAGTTTGCTGGGGCTGCTATGACAAATACCACAATGGTTGGCCTAAACAACAAGAGTTTATCATCTCAGTTTCAAAGGGTAGAAGTCCAAAATCAAGGTTAGGCCGTGGCTTCTCCCAGTGCTGGTTTGCCAGCAATCCTTGGGGTTTCTTGTCTTGTGGAAGTATTTTGCCTCTGTTACATGGAGATGTTTCTCTCCTTCTCTGGTTTCTCCTAACTGACTGTGCCAGAATTTCCTTTGCTTATAAGGACTTGCTATGTCAGATTAAGGCCCACTCAGATTTAATTTGGCCTCATCCAAATAAGATCTTTGAAGATACTATATACAAATGTGCTCACACCCACAGGACCAGACATGATTTGAACATGTCTTTGTGGGGACCTGTTTCAATCCACTATAGTCCATTACCACTCCAAATCCCATCGCATGTGGGATGTTGAGAAAAATTCAGTATAAGTTTAGAAACTCATTTGGGAAGAATTAACATTTCATACTCTTGAGGCTTCTCACCCAGAAAAATGGTATATTTTAAAATTTAGATTAAATCTTCGTTTACATTTAGCCTTTTCTTCCCCATTCCACCCTTGGATAGGTTTAAGGAGGGGGTCAAGAAGACTGTGCCGTCCCCCTCTCCAAGTGTTTGAGGTTTTTATGGACCCCAGAAAATCTTGTCCTTAGGACTAATCCATTCCTGTGGGTATAAATCTATTGTAGGTGGGACCTTCTTTTGATTAGGTTACTTCAGTAGTTCATGACCCAGGGTGGGTCTTAATCTTACTGGAGTCTTTTTTAAAATTAATTAATTAATTACTTTTAGGAGGTACTGGGGATTGAACCCGGGACCACGTATGTGGGAGGCAGGCACTCAACCACTGAGTTCCACCGGCTCCACCTGGAGTCCTTTTTAATGGGATGAAGACAAAGAGGAACCCACAGAAGCACAGGGAGAAACCCACAGTTGCAGAGAGAAAGCCAGAAGCTGAAAGCAATGAACATGGAAGAGAAGGGAGAGACCAGCTGTGATGGTTAGGCTCATGTGCCAACTGGTTCAGGGAATGGTGCCCAATTGTTTGGTCAAGCAGGCACTGGCCTAATTGTTACTGTGAGCACATTTTGTGGACTTAACGCCTCGGTGAGTTGATTGTATCTATGGATGATTATATCTACAATCAACGAGGAGATTGCCTTCAGCAATAAGAGATGTCTCATCCAATCAGTTGCAGGCCTTAGAGGAGACTAGATTTTAGCAGTCATGAGAGAGAATTCCGATCTCTACTTCAGACAGCCAGCGGTCTCCTGGGGAATTCATCAAGTACCTTCATTGGAGTTCCTTGCAGCCTGCCCTACAGAATTTGGACTGGTGTATCCCCATGGTCACATGAGACAATTTTATAAAATCTCATAATATTTACAGATATCTCCTAGTTCTATTTCCCCAGAGAACCCTGACTAATATACCAGGATACACACCATGTGCCTTGCCATGTGACAGGAGTCCAGGAGCACCAGTAGCCAGTCTTCAGGGTAAAAGCACCGCCTGATAATTCCTTGATTTGGATATTTTTCTCAGCCTTGAAACTGTAGGTTTACAACTTAATAAATCCTCATTGTAAAAGCTAACCCATTTCTGGTATGTTGCTTTATCTTTTTCATTTTAAAAACAATTTATTGATGTATATCATTCATACTTGACCATGTATAAACAATAAGTAAACAGTAAAAGTTGTGAACTTACAAAACAAACATGCATCACATCATACAGGGCTCCCATACATCACCCTACCACAAACACCTTGTATTGTTGTGAAACATTTGTAACAAATTATGAAAGAGCATCGTCAGAGTATTACTATTAACTATAGTCCATATCTTACCTTTGATGTATTTTCCCCCCAATCCACCCCTATTTTTTTTTTCCCAAGTGTACAATCAATGACATTCGGTACAATCACAGTGCTGTGCACTCATCATCCCAAGCAACACTAGAGCATCTTCATTACTCCAAAAATAAACAACAAACCACTATCACACCCACGTGTTAACACTACTAATTACAAATCCTATGATGTGCATTCACCATTTCTATTCATTTCCAAACATTTCCAAACTACTTTTTACTGGTATATTGCTTTTTTAATTTTTTTTTTTTTTTTTTAGGAGGTACCAGGGATTGAACCTGGGATCTTATACATGGGAAGTAGGCACTCAACCACTGGACTACATCCGCTCCAGTATGTTGCCTTTTGACAGCTTAGCAGACTAAAACCAAGAGAGTGTTGCATCCTCTTTTGCTGTGGATTAAGGGTAAACTATAATGATGGTCTTTCTCTTTGGGGAAGCCTCCTTGATGTTCAGTTCTCTGTCCACCCACGGCTCTTTCTCCCCAAAGCACATCAGGTCCATTCTCTCTTGAGATGATTGACGGCAGGGATCTCCTTCACCTCTCCACTGCCAGAACTTTATTTAACCAAAGAGGGCATGGGAATGTACTGGAAAGGGAAGGGTGCTTACGAGACTTTGGTTTGGGACCCATTTGCACTATGTTTTCACTCTTGCTCAAAATACCTCCATTAGTATTTTATTTAGAATATATGCACCTATCATAAATTATGTTGGTCGTGTGTGTGTCTCTGTGTGCACAAAGACATTTGTCAGATGTTGGTGCCAGGGTTATACTGACTTTAAGAAATGGACTGGAAACTTTCCTCCTTTTTCTGTGTGCTGGAGGAGTCATAAAGCAAGGGCATTTAGTAACATCCTCTTGAGCTGGCCTCAGTGAGTTTATGCAGAAACAGCACATAAAAGCAATTAGAAATGCTGCTTGGGGTGGCCTTTCTTCTTCTTTTTTTTTTTAAAGATTTATTTTATTTATTTATCTCCCACCCCCACCCCATTATTTGTGCTTGTTGTCTGCTCTCTGTGTCTGTTCGTTGTGTGCTTGTCTTCTTTTTTAGGCGGCGCCGGGAACCGAACCTGGGACCGTCCATGTAGGAGGTAGGTCCCCAACTGCTTGAGCCACAACCGCTTCCCTTGGGGTAGTCTTTTGAACTGGCAGACAGTCCATTCTATTTCCAGATTTGTGCTGTGTGAAACAGGCTGTGACTCTACCTACCCATCTGGCTTAGAGAGTAAACGCCACTGACCCCACAGCTCAGTTGTCAGAATGTTAAAGAATCCTCAAGTAAATGCCCATGCCCTCTCCCCACAGCTGTCTCCTTCTGCAATACACCGTGGAAGGTATAGGGGTGAGTGGAGACCAAGCCTCACATTCCTCTATTATTATTTTTTAACAAATCAATTTTATTGCTACTTATTAATATAGCATACAATTTATCCAAATTGTACAATCAATGGTATTTGGTATGATCACATAGATGTGCATTCATCAATCTTTATTAGAGCATTTTCATTATTCTGATAATAATAATAATAAACAACAAACAAACAAACAGACTCCTCACTTCTCAATCTCTCTGTTTCCCCTGCTGTACATAGCTGCTATTTCTGGCTATTCTTGCACAATTATTTATTTTTTTATTAAGCAGTTTTATTGAGATACATTCACATACCACATGATCTATGCAAAATGTATAATCAGTGGCTTTTTCTGAGGTGTTAAAAAGTCCTTTATTGTAAATTTGTAAAATAGATAGAAAAATAGATTGATAGAAATTACAAATTTTAAAAGAGAGTGCAAGGCCAGGTTAGATTTAATGTAATCAATTATAGCAAATAGATAACAACAAACCTTTACTCACGTTCCTTTAAACTGCTTTATTTGCCGAGGCTAAGAGGGAGAGTATATGTGTTTATGAGGGCAAGATTGCAGTCTGGAAATGCAAAGTTTTATTGTTAGCTTTAAAAATAATGTTTTCAGCCAATCCTTTAAAAAAAAAAGGTTACCCAAGGCAAGGAAATTAGACTCCGAATCTAGTCTTCTTTATCTTTGCAGAAGAGAAGGTTTCATTTGAAAGGTTTTATCACTAGCAGGTTGACAGGCTGTTGCTGTCACTAACTCCATTTTGAATGGAACTGGAAAGTGATAAAAAAAACCTTTGTCTATTTTATAGTTTCACCTGTGCCTGCTGGATGGACTAGATATGTGCTGTGAGGGTGAGGAGAATAAATGGAGGAAAGAATAGGAACCCCAAATGACTTATTATAGTGCCCCTCTTTTCACTTAGAGCCTGACAAATAGTATATATATATATATATATGTGAGAAGCCATTTCATTTACTAAACACGGTTCGTTTCAATATATGGACATTTAAGCCAAATTACATAAAGTTTTTCTTCTAAATTTCACCTCTGGGCTTATAACTTACATGCCAATCTGACATGGCTTCAAATGACCACATAAAGATTTACTTTCAGATTACAATGTGGCTGGAATAATACTGACACAGAAATAATTGCTTTTTGACAGGTAGTCCTGCAGTTTCGTGATTAGACCTACAAATTCAATGCCCCTAAGATGTCCACAGGTGTTTTTCTGGATCTCAAAGAAGAATTACCTGCTTCTCTGAAATTACACCTTCTCTGAAACTTAGCATCTTTAGCAGTGAATAACCAATGGTCTCTGACAAAGAACCTTCCATTGCCTTACCAACTTTACAGCATCCATTTTGTATACTATCATTTTTAGATGTCAGTGGGACTACAGGGTGAAGTGAATGTTCTTAATATTTTCTTTTTTTTTTTTTTTAAAGATTTATTTATTTATTTCTCCCCACCTCTCATTGTCTGCTCATTGTGTGCTCATCTTCTTTTTTTAGAAGGCACTGGACCAAACCAGGGACCTCCTATGTGGAAAGGAGGCACCTAATTGCTTGAACCACCTCCGCTCCCTGCTTTTGTGGTGTCTCTCATTGTGTTTTCCTCTTTGTGTCTCTTTGTTGCATCATCTTTTAAAAATTTTGTTTATTTCTTCCTACCCCCTCGTTGTCTGCACTTGCTGTGTCTGTTTGTCTTCTTTGTTTCTTTAGGAGGCACTGGGAACCAAACCTGGGACCTCCAATGTGGGAGGGAGGTGCCTAATCTCTTGAGCCACCTCCATTCCCTGCTTTGTCGTGTCTCATTATGTTTTTCCTCTTGTGTCTCTTCTGTCATCTTGTTACGTCAGCTTGTCGCGCCTGCCCATTGCGTCAGCTTGCTGTCTTGCTCATCTTTAGGAGGCACCAGGAACTTCTGCTCCCTTCTTTGTTGTGTCTCTAATTATGCTTTTTTTTTCTTGTGTCTCTCATTGCATCATCTTGTGTCAGCTTGCCACGCCTGCCTGTTGCGCCATCTTGCTGTCTTCTTTAAGAAGCACCAGGAATCAAACCACGGACTTTCCATGTGGTAGGCAGGAGCTCAATCGCTTGAACCACATCTGCTTCCCTGTTGCATCATCTTGTTGCATCAGCTCACCGCACCAGCCCGTCGCGTCAGCTCGCTGTCTTGCTCGTCTTCTTTAGGAGGCACCAGGAACCGAGCTCAAGACCACCCATGTGGTAGGTGGAAGCTCAACCATTTGAGTCACATCTGCTTCCCTCTTAAAATTTTCATACTTTACAATTGAAGAAAAAGTAACAAAGTCTTGTGAATAATAATAATAATAATAAAAGTCCCTCTCTCTGTTGGTCTACAACATATACGTGAGCAAAGCATTCTTGAGGCAAATAGAGTCTCAGATAGTATTCTGGTTAAAGGATCTATAGCCAACAGCCATGAAATAACATTGCACACATGTGCTGCACCTGACCCATAAACTTTGATGAATATGAATGTGCTATATTCTGAGATGATGAAGATTTACGTGGATTCATTTATTCAAGAAATATTAATTGAACACTGCCAGGTACTCTTCAAGGTGCTGGGGTTATGGTAGATAAAATAGACAAAAATCCCTGCCTTCATGAAGCTTTCGTTCTAGAGGGGATATAGACACTAAGGGAGACAAATAAGTAAAATATACAGGGTGTTTGATGGCGGTCTGTGCCAAGGAACGAAAGAAAGGAGGAAAGAGAGAGATGTGTTGGGGAGGAGTGTGTGGCAGCAATTTTTGATAGGGTGGCCAGAAGAGCCTTGGAGAAGGTGGCATCTGGATAAAGACCAGATGGGGCAAAGGTGGAGGCAGTCAGTATGTCTCAGGGAGAAAGCCCCCCAGAGCAAAGGCCCAGGGAGGGGAATGTCTCCTGTGTTTGAGGAAGTGGATCAAGTCACTGAGGAGGAGGCAGAGGAAGAGGAGAAGGACGAAAAGGGGTCAGAGATGTGATAAGGGTCCAGATAAAGTGCACCTGTGAAACTTGTATGGAGTTGGGCATTTACTCTCAGCAAAAGAGGAAGTTTCATTGGATGGTTTGGAGCAGAGGAATGACACAATCCGATTACATTTGAACAGGATCACTTGGACTGCTGTGTTGAGAAGAGATTGAAGCAGGCAAGCGTGGAAGCAGGGAGACCAGTTAATCCAGGGAGCAGAGTGGTAGCAGGGCAGATGGTGAGGAGTGGTTGGATTCCGGACATATCTGAAGGTTAAACTGACAGGATTTGCTAATACATTGGATATAAGGGGTGAAAGAGTAAGAGAAGTTGAGAATGAGTATATAAAATGCATGCGAACATACTATATTATGTTAATATATATTATTTAAACTATATCTATATGCATTTGTTGTGTATATAGCCATTCATTTATTTATTTTTTGTCTGAGCAACCTGAAGAATAAAGTTGTTGCTGAGGTGGGGAAGACTGCCAGAGGAGCTGGGTTTTTTTGTTGTTTATTTTTCTATCAGGTAAGGATGTTTGATACAAAAGGATATTGGAAATTTGGGGCATTCTGAGTTCAGATGAATATTAGATAACCAACTGGAGATGTTGAGTAGGATATCTGCATGTGGAGTTGGGGGAGAGATCTGGGCTAAAAGTGTAGATTTAGGAGTCACAGCATATAGATGATATTTAAAGCAATCAGAAAATTAGAGCACTGAGGGAATAAACACATAAAAAATGGGAAGAGGTCTGTATTAGTCAGCCAAAAGGGGTGCTGATGCAAAATACCAGAAATCTGTTGGCTTTTATAAAGGGTATTTATTTGGGGTAGAAGCTTACAGTTACCAGGCCATAAAGCGTAAGTTACTTCCCTCACCAAAGTCTGTTGCCACATGTTGGAGCAAGATGGCTGCCGACATCTGCAAGGGTTCAGCCTTCCTCTTTCTCTTAAGTCTCTGTGGTCCTAGATTCTTCCAATATCAGCTGTAGGCTGGGATAAGTCTCATCCCTCTCCCGGGGCTCATTTCTCTCTGAGCTCAGCTGCTCAGGGCTCTGGTCTATGCAGCTGCAAACTATCAGGCAAATGGCTCATCTCTCTTCCCGGGGCCTTTACATGTCTAATCTAGCCTTCTCTCTTTCCTCATGTATCTGCTTCTCTGTGTTCTTCTCCTGCATGATTACTTCCTGGGGGTCCAGCTCAAAACTCCAGTATCAAAATTCCAACTAACTCCTATGCTCTGCCGTGTAGTTTTCTCTGTGAGTTCCTGTCCATCAGGGGGGCGGGGACTCAACATCCTACTGACGTGGCCCAATCAAAGCCTTAATCATTATTTAATCAAGTAAAAGTGAAACCTCTAAATCCAATACAATCTAATGTGCAAACAGGCCAGTTTACAAACATAATCCAATATCTATTTTTGGAATTCATAAATAATACCAAATTACTACAAGGTCCAAGAGTTCTTGAATATTTAGAGGGAAGAACAGCGGAGGAGAGTGAGAAAGGAGAGATCAGAAGGGTGGGAGGAAAGGAGATAGATGCATACTCAGGAAGCCAAGGAAAGAAATGCCTTTCAAAGTGGAGAGCTGAATAGCTGCATCTGGTGATGGTATGTCAAGGAGAATGAGGCCTGAGAATTGACTATTGGATTTAACAACATGGAGGTCATTGGTCATCCTGAGTAGATCAGATGAATGTATGGATAGAACCAAATACAAAGACGCAGAGGAAAAAGGTAGATTGCATAGTTCTGCATACTTTGCTGTTGTCCTAGGCATGTCAACTGTAGCATCTCCATGCTGACTGTCCCCTTCCAAAACACAGCCCTACCTGTGTAGACCCAATAGATTCCTTGCACATGGCGGTCTTATTCAGCACCCTGGGCTGGCCATGGTGTGTGAGTGGATCCTGAGATGGAAAGCTCTGCCAATGTCTATCAGATTACCTCTCCGGGAAATGTGAAATATGCAAAGAGGATGATATCAGTAGAATCTGAAGCTGAAAGACAGCACAAGGAGAGTTATGAAGTAGGAAGGCCCTCATGAATCATAAGTGGGCTGGAGGTTCAAATATAGAAATCATGAGTATGAAACAGAATTTATGACATAGAAAAATGACGAGCAGGTTAAGAGTTCAGCGGCTGCCTGGCAGGAGGAGGAGGGAGAAGCCCCATGAGAAGATGCAAGATGGAGACAGCGGCTAAGCCACATCAGTGGTGGAGCACTAGAGTTCAGCCCTGTTTCCAGAACCACCCACCAGTCCCAGTTCCTCATATCACTCCTGCCCTCAGATCTCCTTGAGATCTTTGTTTTGTATCTGCACAGGAAGCTCCACTATTTGAGGTAACTTAAGTGCAATTAAACAACAACAACAACTACACAGCTGTCACTAATTAAGTCAGAGCTTGATCTGGACAAGATATGATCAGAAGGTCCTGAATTAAAGCAAAACAACAATAACAAAAACAATCCAAACCTGTAACCAAAACATAAAGTAGCGACTGCAACAAGAAGATAGTTGGGACCAACTAGGCCATCAGGATTTATTCAGATTGTGATGACAAAAATAAGGTTCTGGGAGCGGATGTGGCTCAAGCAGTTGAACACCTGCCTCCTGCAGGTTTGGTTTCTGGTGCCTCCTAAAGAAAACAAACAACGAGCAAACAGTGAGCAAAACAACGAGCAAACAGATGACGGACCCAACTCAGGGGAGCTGATGTGGCTCGGTGATTGAGCACCGGCCACTCGCACATGAGGTCCTGGGTTCAATCCCTGGTCCTGGTACCTCAAGAAAAAAAAAAGGTTCTTTCCAGTGGTCTAATAGGAAAGGGACCCGTTTCCCATTGACTTTTTCCTTCCCCAGCTTGACTGATGATACAATGAAGTGATGAAAACGTGTGGAAGGCTAGCTTTTCATAATGATGATACAGAATAGTTTTTGCTGTTTTAGAGAGACCACTGTGAGCATTGAGTGAGCCGGTCGTTTGGATGCCTGAAGTTTAGCGACTGGGTGGTGTGCTTTTGTTAAAAATATCCTGATGTCACTAGACGTTTGACTGATATTGTTTCATTGTTGTTGTTGAGTTCAATGGTAAAATTTGTTTTTTTTCACATTGAATATCCAAAACTCAGAATTTGTTATGGTTCTGACCACTGGGGACAACTATCAGCTGGATCATCCAAAGGATCAGGAAACCTCCCAATCCAAACTGTCTTGGGAAGGCTCTCAGGATCTGTGCTTTAGAGCACCAAGGAAGAAGTTTCTAGGTCAACTATGGACATGAAAAAAATATTTATCAGAGTCTACCTAGATTCAATAAGATTAACTGTGGCCTCTAAAATTTCATTTCGTGCCATGGAGACTGGGTTTTAGACTTATTATAGTGATATTTTATTTATTGAACAACCACTTTGTGCCAGGTTGCATCTCAATACTGGAATGCCACATTAATCAACGATAATGCTATTCCAGTCATGCAGTGTGCCGTGGTAACTCAGCCCTTTGCAGTACAATTAGAGGTGCTGGCATGCTTTGCAGTAAAACCACCAAAGAATTATTCTGGCCACCAGCCTATTAACTTTTACCACTTCCCTAATACAAAGAGAATTTTATTACTGATTTACCCAGCAGGTTAAATTAATATTCACAAGATTCATGGAGGCTGAAAAGCGTTGTGAAATTTCTAGATGTTTCTTTTCCATGCTGGATCTATTCCTAGTCATCTTGTGGTCTCTCAGTAGTGACTGAGCGTCACAAAACATTTTTCTCTGAAAAAATGGAAATTAAGGGAGCAGATGTGGCTCAAGCAGTTGAACACCCACCTCCCATATGGGAGGTCCCAGGTTCGGTTCCCAGTGCCTCCAGAAAAAACAAAAACAAATGATAAAACCAATTCAGGGAAGCCAATGTGGCATAGTGGTTGAGCGCTGGCTTCCCACATAAGAGGTCCTAGTTTCAATCCCCGGCCTCCGGTACCTAAAAAAAAAAAAGAAAAAGAAAAAGGAAATTGACAGAACACTTGAAAATGCTTACACGTCTATTGTTGAACCCCATCCAGTGTGGACAAATTGGTTACCTTGGTGAAATCCCCTTTCCTTCTCCTGGCCTGGCCCCTTTGCTCTGTAAATGCATTCACTTTTGACTCCAGGGCAGTCCCTCTGACTGATTTTTTTACCCTGGTCAGCTGACCTCCCATATCGCCCTTAGCACATTCCCAGGGCAACAGTCTCTAAGCCTCTTCAGACAGCTGGTCTCCTCAGCTGGGTGTCTTCCTCGTGGGTTGGTAAAGCTCTTCAAAGATGATTAAGTGAGGCCAGCTCAACTGTGCCCACACCCTGCTGCCGGGCTGGGGACAGTTCCTTCAGGAGAGGCAGTGGGGCGGGGTGTAAATGGTTCAGGTCTTGGGGTCACTGCATCACAGAGATGGAGGAGCAGGGTCCGGTTCTGTGTCTGATTAGCTGTGGGAATTTGGGCACAAAGCTGAACCCATAACCAAGCCTCAGTTTCCTCATCTATAAAAATGGAAACACCTACCTCAGTGAGCTGCTCAAGGGCTGATGTGGTAATGCAGAACCTAAGAACACGGTCTTTAAATGCCAACTCTTCTTTTCTATGCAGCATCCCATTGTGCTTCCCCTGCTGGCAGTGATCAGTGAGAAGGAACTGGAGCCACTTCCAGCAGGAGGCTCAAGAAGCTGGAAGGTGGTGATGTAGGAGAAGGAAGGGGAGGATATAGAGACTTGCAGAGATGTTCAAAAGAATGATTCCTTAGGCAGGAGGTTGGGAGTCAATTGTAGAGATGGTTAAACAAAACATGAAAGAATGCAAGTTTGAGGACAGAAGGTTGCAGGCTCTGAGTTTATGCCTCTGCCTGTGCATGAAGCTATTTCGTGACGTAGTCGCTTTGTCGGATTGGTATTTCCTTTCATGTAGTATTACCAGAAACAGAATGACCTTTTCAGAGTTTTTTCAGAATGTGTTCACTGAAATATGTGTCCTCTCCACCCCCATCATAGGCGAGAAACCTAAGTGAAGACGGAGAAGCGTTAGATTCCTCTAGGTTCTTGGCTATGATGCATAAAATGAATTTATGAACACACCAGTTAGGCCAGTAAAAAGAATTTATTTGGGAAGTAGGGGAAAGAATTGAGCTTGCTGAGAGAAAAAGAGAGAGAGAGATAGAGAGAGAGAGAAAGAGAGAGAGAGAGGGAGAGTGCCATAAGAGCAACCTTTGTAATAGTTTGGTAACCCGAACAGAAAAACCTTTGATAAAATCCCTGGGAGAATGTACACATTTTTCCTCTCTCTACTCTCAGTGTTCGGATGGTGGCAGCAGGTC
>JAQZBX010095154.1:0-11954 GCA_029593785.1 Cabassous unicinctus
TTATCTCAACATGCCCCACACCACTGGACTCGTAGAAATTTCACTGAGCTGGATGATGCCTGTGTTTTTGTTAGCTTCATCTTCCATCATCTCTCACACAAATTCCTTACCAATAATTCTAGAGTCTTTGCTACTTCTTGCTAACTTGGCCTTATCAATATGATATCACCAATATAATGGACCAGTGTGATAACTTGTGGGAGAGAGTGGCCATCAAGGTTCCTGTAGACAATATTATGACATAGGACTGGAGAGTTAATATACCCCTGAGGCAGGACAGTGAAGGTACAGGGCAACAGAATCAACAGGAGATATCTGTAAAGAGTATGAGAGTTTATAAGAGTCTCTCTCATGACAATGGAGATGCACAAGTCCAGGTTCCACAGGCATGCTGCAAACCAGAAGCTAGAAGAAATTCCAATGAAAGACCTTGGTGAATTTCTGGGACATGTTGGCTGTCCAAATATGTGTAGGGAAATTCTCTCTGAATGCTGAAATCATTTCCCCTTTTAAGGCATTCAATTGAATGGATAAAATGTCACTCATTGCTGATGGCAATCTCCCTGGTTTATGTAGATATAATCAGCCATCTATGCAGTAAACTCACTAATGACTAAAGCCCATAAATACCCTTGTATTAAAATTAGCCCAGTGCTTGCTTGACCAAACAACTGGGCACAATAACTTGGCCAAGTTGACAGATCATCCTAACCATCACAAGGAATAAGGACTTAAAGGGAATCCTGAAAAATTTCCTTGGGGAGGAAGCCATGAAAACATCATTTTTCCTGTATCTGAAAAAGGGCACCAGACTGCAGAGCTGAAATCAATAGAGCCAAAAGTTGAGATTCTTTTTTCTGATTATTAACTAGTCTCTGACTGTGTCTATTTATTTCCTGAAGTTTGAAATTATTTATTTCAAACAACTTCCTTTATTAAGCTTTCTACTTTCCCTTTGATATCCACAATTTTCCCCTTAATCCATTTGCTGATTTCTCAAACTTGATTCCGAAACTCTTTGTAAGTTCCCATATTTTTCACTGTGTGTTATGACATAGGTTTCTTAAAGAATATTTTTCTCAAATGACATATATTGTTCTAGGTAATTTACCTCTGTTTTCCTGAAAGATGGCTCTGATCTGAATAGTTCCTATGGGAAAAATTCACCAGACATCGAAGACCTATTATTTAATTGTATTGTGTAGATAAATTCTGAGAAAGCAATTTTCTCCTTTGTGGCTTTGATTCATTTCTAGATGACTAATTTAAATACACTTTCTGATCATGTTGACCATAGTTACTACTGTACTTTACAGCTGGACATCTTGTTTTTTCTCCTTATTAGAATCTTATTCTTCTATTGGACCAGTGCCCACAGTGTTTGCCAGAGTCTGTTGCAGAGGTTAGTAGGGTAATTATGTTTATCAAATGCATGTCTTTCACAAAGAGTCTAAAGAGTGAAATTATGTGAATAAATAAAATGACTTGATGTTGCCTTAGAGTCATAGATGATCTTAACTATGATGTAGTAAAAGTTCCAATCAAACATTTGGTTACTCTAGGAAAGATTTTTATTGTAATTTACATCTACTTATTAATGTATGAAATTTTCTATCCATATATAGGAGGATTTATTCATTGAGGTGCAAGAATCTGTTGCATTTCCATATTATTTTATTGATTTTTTCCAATTTCTTCTTAAAACCTGGTATTGCTCTGTATAAGTGTAACTCCTATTCTTCTAAACAAAATATATACACTTTAACTAAATTTCATCATAGATATTAAAGGGCAGGTGAATGAATAATCTATGTATTTACACTATCTCTAATCTGTGTTCAGCCACATATTGTTAATTTTCACTTAAGTATAAATAAATATACCAGCTCTGAAGAATAATAACACATAAATCCAGTAAAATAGCTATCATATTATGAAGGTGGCAAAAATAATCATTTTGGAGGGCTAACACCAGCAGGATAGCAGTTCTAAAATGCCATCTCACCAAAAAACATAAAAAAGAAGAAGAAATAGTCAGGACCGATGTTTTACAAACTCTTTATAACTAAGGGTTACAGTAACAAAATGGACACTGAATCTAGTAAAAGAACAATTTAAAAATGGTATGGAAGCCATGTGCCTTTTACAACCCTCCTTCCATGCTTTCTGTGCTTGCTAGCCATCTGAGAATGATCTAAAGCTCTTATCTGCATTTCTTATTCTGTATCTTCCTTGGGCAAAGAATCAGCAGGTATGGCTGTGGAAATATGAAAGATAAAGCTGATACCACAGTAATTTAGGAAACCATGCACATTCAGATCTTTTGCACATGAATATGCATAGTTTTCTAAATTTCCCCATAAAAACTGGTTCACCTGAATTTTCCATCCTCCTAAAGGTAACACTCTAAAATTACTCTCCTGAGTTACTATAACTGTATTGTATGTGTCAACTGTAATCTTTCACCAAGATGTGATGTATGGGACACCTGTATGATGTTATGCATGTTTGTTTTGTAAGTTCACAACTTTTACTATACATTCATTGCTGATGTATGATCATATATGAAAGATATACTTTGATAAAATTTTAAAAAATATGAAAAACCTAAGCTTTCACCTTAGGCTGATCACTAGGCTTATGGAAGTTCTGCCTAAGTGCTGAGAAGAGATCCAACGTAGCCAATTGTAAAGACTGGAGCAGATATTTTTATTATTGTTAATTTTAGCTATGGATGTTCAACAGAATCTCAGTGAAAACAGTAGTATTGGAAATTTTCTAAACAAATAGCTTACTACAACCCTCAATAACAACAACAACCAGAAACTCCTGAGGGATGGGATAGAAATCTGATACCAAAATTAACAGAGTAAAATATTAAAATGAATTGATTTCAGCAAAAAATTACAAGGCATATACAGAAACAAGAGAAATGAAAAATTCAACAGAATAAAATAAAGGATAGAAACCACCCCTGAAGAAACATATCCTTGGAAATACTAGTTCAATACCAGGAAAGAAACACCTGAAAAATCCACTGAAATAAATTTAGGGAGAGACCTTTGAAAATGATAATATTAATAAAAATAGAAATTATAAAGAGAAACCAAATTTAATTTTGGATTTGCAAAGTACAATAAATCAAAAAAATGTCCCTACATAGGTTCAACAGCAGATTTGAGCAGAGAGAAAAATGAATCAGCCAACTTGAATATAGGATAATTGTAATTATCCAATCTGGAGAGAAAAACAAAAAAAAACATTGAATAAAAGTGAAGAAGAAAACCTCTAGGACATCATGAAGTGAACAAATACAAACATTATGAGAATCCGAGAAACAGAAGAATGGGATAAGTGTCAAGAAGAGTATGTTTATATATAATGGACTAGTTTCCCAAGATTGCTGAAAGTTATTGATATGCACTCCCACAAAACTCAAGGAACTCCAAATGGAATTTACTTACAAATAACCACATTGTTTGCTAGTACTAAAGCAGTTGAAATCCAGAGATAATGAAAGAATCATGAAAGCTGAAGGAGAGGGCTAATCATCATGTACAAGGGATCCTAAAGAATATTGAGAGCTAATTCTCAGGAGAAATCATGGATTCCAGAAGACAGTGGAATGACAGATTGAGAGAGTAAGAAGGGGAAAAAAACTTTCAATCTAGAAATCAATATCTGGCAAAACAGTTCTTTACAAATGAAAGTGAATTTAATACATTTAAGTGAATTTAATACATTCTTATTAAAGACAATAAACTGAGGGAGTTTATTGTGAGTAGACCATCCCTAGGAAAGTTCTTAAAAGAGTCATTCAGATTGAAAGTAAATGATACTAGACAGTAACTTAAAGCAATATGAAGAAATAAATCTTCCCAGTAAAGTTAACTACATGGGTTAATATTTTTGGTTTGTAAATTCAGTTTTTTTCTAATATGATTTAAAATAAAATTTATAAAACTAATTTTAAACTTATATCCTTAGGCACACAGTTTTAAAGGTGTAATTCATGGCACAACAAGACAATAAGGGGTTATGAGAAGTACAGGGACATAATTTGTACATGTGATATTTATTAACAGTATAAATTCAAACTATATTTTTTATAGTCAAAATTAGGATAACATATATACAACTAAAAATTTCCCATTTGATTAATATATTTGTAAGATGTTCAATGCATAACCAAGATAATCACAAAGAAATCATCCTAAAATATACACAAAGGAAATGATAAGGGATTAAATATGGTGAACCATAAAAGATAGAGGAAATTAAAAAAATAAGCAGTTATGGAAGAATGTGAGGGTCAAAAAAGGAAAAATAGTCAATTAAAAATATTTAGTAATTAAATGATGCATATTTAAACACACATGGCTTACATAAGAAATCACAAAAGAAAATAGAAAATGTAGCCAAATGAAAATGCAAACCCTACATAGCTAAACATGGGATGCAGCCTAGGCAGTTCTGTAGGTGGGAGCTGCAATCACATTAGAAAAGAAGAAAGATCTCAAAACTATATTTGAACTTTACACCTTCAGGATCTAGGTAAAGAAGAGCCAATTAATCTGAAGTTTTCAAAAATAAAGAAATAATACAATTTAGAGAAAAGAAAAATGAAATCCAAATTAGATATTTATTTTAAAAACCAGAGAGAATCAATGACATCAAAAATTGGTTCTGTGTGCATATCGATGAAATGGACAGATTTTAGCTAGACTGCCAAAGGAAAAAAGAGATGTAAATAAGGAGAATAAAGGAAAGCAGGGACATAACAAATATCCTTAAAGAACAAAAAGAATTATAAGAGAATATAACAATTTTATACCTAGAAGTTTAAAAACCTAGAATAAAAGGAAAAATTCTTAGAAACATGCAAATTATCACTATTGATTCAAGAAGAAATCTCAAAGACCAATAACAAGTACAGAGATTGAATCATTATTCAAAAGCATCCCTATAAATAGAAGTTCACTACCACATGATTTTACTGGTGAATACTACCAAACATTCAAAGAAGAATTAACTCAATTCCCCTCAACTTCTTCCAAAAAATTAAAGAGAAGGAAACACTTCCTAACTCATGCTTTGAGGCAACAATTATGATACAAAGCCAGATAAAGGCATCACAAGAAATAAAAATAATTTACAAGAATTCTTCATGAAATAGAAAAAATATTATCCAAATGAATCCAAGTGCTTGTAAAAAAGATTAGCACTGTGACCTAATGAAATTTACATCAGGAATGTAAGAATGATTTAATATAAGGAAACCAATCAATATAACACATTATATCAATAAAACAGGAAAAATCACATGATAATCTAGTAACCAAAATATATCTTTCTGTACAATAAAAGGGGATGGTCATTAAGAGTATTAAATAGGAGCAAACAAGGTGTTGCAGGTCCTGATAACACAGAATGTAGTCATGTATGTCAAATTACATTTAGCACATTCCATTCTGCTCTGATGTAGGAGAAACATGTCAGGATTAACACTCCTAAGGTAATTACAAAATATGTGCCATACCTTACTCAGTGCAAAAGGTTCCTCTCTTGTATAGAGTGAGAATACAAAGCCTTAAACCAGTCATCCTAAAGTTATTTAGCCACTTCCATTTCTACTGCTACCTGCCTTTTACATTATTTTTTTTCCAGCCAGCTCCACAAAAAGGAATAAACCAACTCCTCCCTAAGTGATCCATTCAGGAACTGAGAAGCTGAGCCCATTATTTACATTTCTCCTCCCATTCCCATCCACCATTCATCTAACATAAAAAAAAAACAAAATAAAAGTTTTAAGTCGATAATCTTACCAAAATTACTTACTTACTGGACTCCTCTAGGACATAAACATAGCATCGGCAATGCAAGTGTTCCCCATCCTTGTTAATCAGTGATCCAGTTGAGATGTACCTAGACTCTGTGAAATATTTGGTGATGAATATTTATTTCTATTTAGTGTAGGAGTGGTGGACTAGAGGTGAGAAGAAAAGAGTGAATATTAATATGTGGGGGAGGCTTGATATTCTTTAATAAAATTTCCATTGATGCTCCATTAATTATGTAGTTTAACTCTCACTTAGTCCTCCAAGAAATTCATTCAGTTACTGAGTACAAAGGTGTAAGAATTTATCCTTCAATGCTGGACTGGGGAGAATTCCCAAAAACTTTTATTGAATTGAAATTCATACTTGGGGTATATAGTATGTAGTAATTGTCTCAGTTCTCCAAAATTCTCTGAATCTGTATATTTTAAGTAAGACTATTTTCTTAGTTGGCCACTCAGATGCCAATTGAAAGTACCAGAAATGGGTTGGGATTTATAAAGGGAAATTTATTAGGGTAAAAGCTTACAGTTCTGAAGTTATAAAAGCATCTTAATCAAGACATCATCAAAATGATTGAAGGCATTCTCACATAGAGGGCATTCTTGGGTTTCTCCAATGTGAATACTTTCATGTTGTCTAGAGTGGGACCAATGATTGAAGGCTTTTCCATAAAGAACATATTCACCAGTGTGAGTTCTCTCATGCCTTTTAAGTTGAGAACTTCTCTGGTAAGTTATTTCACACAGATTGCATTCAAACTGTTTCACTTAAGTGTTTTCTAAGATCACCACAGTGCGGGAAAGCTTTCCCACATAGATGGCATTTGTAGGGTTTCCCTCCAGTGTGAATCCTTTCAAATTGTGTATGGCCAGTAGAAAAGGTAAAGGCTTTGCAACATAGAAGACATTCATAGTGTTTCTCTCCAGTGTGAATACTCTCATGTTCCCTAAGGCCTGAAGATTGATTGAAGCTTTTACCACATATATGATTTTCATAGGATGTTTTTTTTCAATGTCAGATACATTGAATCATTTAAGGGCATAGGGTTTCATAAAGGCTTTAGCACTTACATGATACTCATCTGATTTATTTCTGGTGTGAACTTGCTGATGGTGAGTAAAAGATAACCAGGCACTGAGGGCCTTATCAAATAGTTTGCTGAAAATGGGCTTCTTTTCCTTCTCTGTTGAAACATTTTGAAAAACTGTTGATTTGTGTGTAAAGCCTTCTTGCAAATCATTACATTTCAAGGGATTCTTTTGACTGTGAGATCTCAGTGACATGATGGAAAATGCATTTTCCCTGCAGATATTTTGTATGGTTACCATTTCTTGTTTTTTTTTATGGCCACTTTGCCTGCCTGAACTCCAGTCATGAAGAAAAACTATTCCTTCTCTCCACAGTTCTTCTTGCTGCAATTTGGAAAGCACATCTGATTTGAAGACCAGAATTCCCACTGAATCTAGATGCTCAATGATCTCTGCCATGAAATCTCTGATCAGTATTCTTGAGGATGTGTCTAGGTGAGCCCATTCTTCTTGGGGGAACTCTCTAGCTACATTTTAAAGGTCACTGACATCATAGACTGCATTGCCAGTATCTCAGGTGAAAATAATCTTCCTCTGTGTTTCCTTAGGCAATATGAGACAACTCACATGAATGTCAGAAATGTTGGAAAGGCTAAAAACAATTTTTAGCCCTTAGACAACCTCATAGAACTCATACTGGAGAGAAACCCTATAAATGGCATTTATGTTGGATAGCCTTTGCCTTTAGTTCTGTTCTTAGACAACATGTGAGGACTCACACTGGAGAGAAACACTAAAAATGCCATCTATGTGGGAAATCTTACAGAACATGTTCTTACATTAAAGTCCATGAGAAAATTCACACTGGAGAAAAACTGTAGGATTTGTATCATTTTGGGAAAGCCTTCACCATTATTCTGACATTAGTAAACATGAGAGCATCTCACACTCAAATGAAATCCTGTGAATGTCTTCTATTTGGGTTGGCCATCACTAGCTTTTAGCAACATGAGAGATTTCACAATGAGGAGAATACACATGAATGTTGTCTATTTGAGAAAGCTTTTAATCTAGTCTTAGATGAAATCTAAGAGATAATCCATACAAATGTTTTCATATGAATGGAAAAACTTTAAATTTACTTTTGTAAGCTTACATAACATAAAAGAATTCAAATTGGGGGGAAAAAAGCATGTATCCTGGAAAACTATCAGGCAATGTTCTGAACTAACATATGACAGCTGTCAGTAACATCATTTAGCATATAGAAGAGCTTTGCAACCATAAAATTAACCTTTAACTTACCACAGAACTCACACACCAAAGAAACACTATGTTTATAACCAACATGGAAAAGCTTTTCATCATCCTTAATTCTTCATCTTATCTAAATTCATAATAAACAGAATAAATAAAATGTCATATTTGTAGCAAAACTATCTGCTGATGGTTTGAAGACATCACTGAACTAACAATAAATGTAGAAGTATCTTCATCTATTACTCTAAATTATAAATAAACTAGAAAATGACGTGAAAAAATTCTATATTTGAACTCAATGTGGGAATACCTGAATGTATGTTATACTTTAAATGAAATGATGGAACACAACAGCAGAAACATCACTTTGTAATCAATGTGTAAATCAATTTACTTAAGGACCAACCGTGGTGTGCAAAAAAATTCAGTGTAGGAGTAACCACTTAAACAAACAAACAAAAAAACTAATCATGAAAATATTTTTTAGAGGGACAAGACCCTTAGGAGGAGTGGCAGATATCTCATGCTGGAAATGTTATTCAATGAATGTCACATGAAATCATTTATTCATACAGCAACATTTGTAGGGCATGTAGGAATTCACATTATTTGAAACAATCTTCAAGTCATAAATGAAAGAATGTGTTCAGTGAGCATCCATTTCCTAGTAACTTTAATAGTCTTCCAATGAGGAAACAACCATTCTGAAGGGTCAAATGGTAAATTTTCAGTTGGATTTCACATCAGAAAATTCATATTTCAAAATAATACAATTTATGTTTACCAATTCAGCAAAGAATCCAGAATATTGGAAAAGCATTATGGTTGAAAATAGGTAATAATTCAATGTAGGATTGTGAAGTGACCTGAGAATATTGGATGAGGAATTTTTTAAGAGTATGAAGTGAGAATCACCTCAACATATTAGTATTTTCCTATATGGATAACATGGATGAATCTTGAAGACCTTATGGTGAGTGAAGCAAGCCAGGCATTGAAGGATGAGCTGCACATGACCTCACTGATATGAATTAAGGAAATTGAGCAGTCTCAGAGAGTTATTGTCTGTAAGATAGGTTTACAAGAAATAGAAAATGAAGAGAAGGTTGTGAGCCATCACCCATATGGATGTAATCTATGGTAAAGTGATAGAGTGTAGTTGTGTATTGAAGGGATAGGACAGGAGGGTAGTGATATTATTGGGTTAGGTGGTGCAGGGATGACAAGCGGGTAGATTGGGAAGGATGGGTTAGAAGGTCCAGGATACTGGGGGGGCAGATTGGGAGAGGGACCAGGTGAACACTGGGGATTTGTGGGTTAGAGGTTGAAATTACAGAGATGGGAATGCTCTTATAGCAAAATGACAAGGAAAGGTCACTGGTTTAGGGGGTTGCTTGGGGGAGCATTTGCAATAGGGCACACCTAGAGCAGGCTTCTAGGAAGTTTGTGAGTGTTCATTCTGTAATAATGTGCTGTATCAGTGGGTGGAGACCCACAGAATGAGTGGGAAGGAGATGGATTCCCATATTTGGGAGGACCGATTTGTTTAAAAATAGACAGGCAGGAATCTCTCAAGAGCAAGGGTAGTTCCTAATAAGAGAGGTCAAGACCTCTTGTTGCATGTAACTATGAATCTTGTCATCCAACGAGTCAAGCCAGGGGGCCTTCATGGGCCCCTGGGGGATGGGGTGGGAGGAATATGATAGATCAAACAGGGGGTATTTAGTGGTCGATAGAATTGTTCTTCATTACCATACATTGATGGACACAGGACATGGTAAATATTATAAAAATTTATAAAAGTCTATGGTCTAAAATGTAAACTATAGTGTAAACCATTGACAATGTTTAGTAGCTACATTTCACTATTTGTATATCAGTTATAACAATGTTACCATCCACATATAAAAAGATATTAATATGGGGGGGGAGGAAAGGGGAAGGTGTTAGTTATATGACAGTCTCCTCTGTTCTGTGGGTGACTTTGCTGTGACCTAAAAGTTCTCTGAAAACAAAATGAAAAAATAGTGAGACACTGGGAAATAAGAGGGGGAAGGTGCCACGGGACAGACTGGACACCAGATATTGCAGTGATGAAAGGCAAAAGTTCAAAAAAAATTTTTTTTATATATTTTTTAATTTTTTAATATCCCAATCTTTTATTTTTATTTTATTATTATTTTTAAATTTTTATGTATTTTATCTCTTACACTTAAACTTATCATTTCATATCTCTATTAATTGTTTTCAGCTACTGTAATGGCTTCATCTTTGAAGAAGCGTTACAACAGTGGCAGGGGAGGATCATTGGTGTGGGGTGTCAGGGATGGGTGAGGCATGGGAGTAAGTTCAAATGAGCATGATTATAAGGTATATAAAAATGTTCAAATGTTCACTGGGCATTGTCAGGGTGGATGGAGAATCACTCAATAAATGAGAGAATACTGAATTCTCATCCTAGAGAGCTCTGCCACATTCTCTAAGGGAGCAGCAACAGTCCCCCAAGTGCAGAGGCAGTGAATGGTGAAGGAGGTTGATCCACTTATGGGCCCTTGATATTGATGACTAGCCTTATGAGTCTTTGCTCTTGAAATAGAAACTTAGCCTATTGTTATGGGGTGCCTAAGAGTTGCCTCCAAGAACCTCCCTGTTGCTCAAATGTGGACTCTCTCTAAGCCAAACTCATGATATGAATTAATTACCTTCCTCCCAGCATGGGACATGACTCCTGTGGATGAGCCTCCCTGGCACAGAGGGATTGCTACCAAGTGCCAATTGGCAATGTGAATGGAAAAAGACTTTGAATAAAAGGGGGAAAGGTAAAGAACAATGAGTTTGTATGGCTAAGAGACTTCAAAATGAGTCAGGAGGTCATCCCAGAGGAGACACTTATGCACATATCAGTAAAATCTCATAGAATTCCAAAGTGGATATCACCCCAAATACTGGGGCTTCTGAGGGCTCTGGAGACACCCAGGTCCTATGTCAGGGCATATAGCTCCAGAGTATGTTGCCTTGCCAGTATGTCTTACTTTGGAGTTTGTGCTCCTGAGAGTGACAGAGCTGGACTCAACTATGTCTTCCCTGCACATGGCTCATCTGTCTCTTCTATTCAAACATATACTTGGTGCTGGAATTTGCAGGTATATGTCCAGAGACTTGATTCTTTGGGCTGTCCATGTGCTAGCTGGGCCCATAACTTTGATGGAGCACCAACTCTTACTCTACAGCTCATTGGACTCACCCAGGAAAACTGGTGGGGAGATGATGATGGTCAATGGCCATCCCAAGGAAGGGGGAGAGTCTGCAGCTGCAGGCAGTATAATCCCTTTCATCTTCTCAATGGGATACAATGCCCCTTTCAATTGGAGGTGGAGTGGACATCACCATCCCAGACTCCTCAGGATGGGGGAAAGAGCTGTGCACTAGAGTGGACTTACTTGTACTCTACTATAGACATATTATGATTCAAGCAATGGAAGAAATTACAACGCTGATATGGAGCCAGTGGCCACTGGAGGATCTGGGGGCAGGGAGAGGGAAAAGCAGTTGTAATACGGGGGCCTTTTTGGGACTTGGGGTTTGTCCTGAGTGACATTTCAATGACAGATATAGGTCATTTTATATCATCACATAACATGCAAAACTGTGTGGGAGAGACTGTGGTCTATGATGTGAACTATGGTCCATGCTTAATGGCAAAGCCCCAGGACGTGTTTATTAATTGCAATTAATGTGCCACACTAATGAAGGATGTTTATGTGGGAGATTGTGGGAAGTGTGGAAGGTGGGGTGTATGGGAATACCTATATTTTTTGGGTAACAT
>JAQZBX010095155.1:0-11942 GCA_029593785.1 Cabassous unicinctus
CTAAAAGAAATTTAAAAAAGAGCTAAACAATTAAAGGGATCTCTATGTTCATGGAACAGAAGACTAAATATCATTAAGATATCAATTCTACCCAAATTGGCATTTTGATTCAATGTAATACCAATCAAAATTACAATAGCCTACTTTACATAGATAGAAATGTTAATTACCAAATTCACTTGGAAGGGAAAGGGGCCCCGAATAACCAGACAATGTCTATTAAAGAAGAGTAAATTTGGACTCACACTTCCTGACCATAAAGCATACTATAAAGAAACAGTTACCAAAACAGCATGGTATTGGCATAAAGATAGACACATTAATTAATGGAATCAAAATGAGAGTTCACAAATAGACCTTCATCTTTATGGTAAACTGAAATTTTTTTTATTTGAGAAGTTGTGAGTTTACAAAACACGCATGTCACACAGGATTCCCATACATTGCCTCACCACCAACACCTTACAGTGTTGTGACACATTTGTTGCAATTAAAAATGAACATCGTCATAATATCACTGCTATCTATAGTTCATAGCTTATATTTCGTATATTATTCCCCAAAACCATCCTATTATTAATACCATGTATTAGTATAGTACACTGTTAACCACAGTCAATCATTCACTATGTAGTTCACTGTTTCATACTCTCCCTTGCCTAGTACAATCCATCCAAAGTGTACCCAAAGTGGTTCTAAATGTCATCACAGAGATGTGCTGTCATCAGCTCAGTCCATCTCGGGAGGTTTTCATTACTCTAAAAAGAAAAGTCCCAAACTCCCTTCTACACCTCCATTATTGTTCCCTAACATTGATATGTAACCTTCTTTGTCATTGCTGTCGAATTATTACAATATTACAGTTATATTGACTAAGTTTGTGAGGGAAGCCATAACAAATATTACAGACAAATTGACTTGAACAACAGGACTTTATTAGCTCACAATTTGGAATATAGAAGTCCAAAATCAAAGTATTCGCAGGCCATGCTGTATCTGAAGCCTGTAGCATTCTGGTAGGAGCATTTTGCTATTAAGCTCTGCCCCCATGACATGGCGATTTCTCTGTTGCTGTTGCCTCCTGTGGTTTTTATTCTGTGTCCAAATTTCTTTTGCCTTTAAGAACACCAGTTTTATAGTTTTAAGGCCAACCTTGATTCAATTTGGCCTCATTATAATAGGCTCTTCAAAAGTCCTGTTTACAAAAGGGTTTCACAACCACTTGGTCCAGAGGTTAGGACTTGAATATGCCTTTATGGGGGACATGAATCAATCCCCAAAGATAAATATATATAATGTAAATATATATAATATATATGTAATGTAAATGTATATATATTATATACATATAATATGTTCATACTCATAACTCCAATTCCAATTCAACACTGTACAAGGTAATGAATAGACTTTCTCTTCTTTTCATATTTGTAATTTCTTTTTCCTACAGGGAGAATCTAGGATGCCATGTTCTTCAATATCTCATTTGCATAAGTCTAGAATATGCACAAAACAGTTATCAGTTGAAAACACATATCACTGCTTAAAGTGATGCTAATAAGCAGAATTCAATTATTGTTTACAATTTTACATAGAATTTACATCCAAAGAAATGCAGAAATATTATGAATCCAATGTGGTTGGTTTTGACAAATGAATATATTGATGTACCCTGCATCCTTATTTACAGTCAAGAGTCACACATCAATTGCAAGCTTCTATTTTGAGTTGTGAGTTACTTTTGATATTTATAGAAAAACTGTTGTCAATTGTAAGCACCTTTATCTAAGGAGACCTCCACACCTCCATAATAAAACAGTCATACATGGAATTCCTATGGACAAGATAAAGAGATATAGCATCTGGTAACTTTTACTTGTTATTCCAATTAATATGGCTGCTTTAAAATTTACCTCAATTTTTTCTTTTTTTATTTTTGACTTAAAGCATCCATTTGCTAGACTCACAGATTCTGTTGTAAGGAATTTATACAGAGTTCAGCAGATCCTTTCTGCTCCATTATGTGTGAAGCTTCACATGGAAGCCTGAAGACTGGGGGCTAGGAACCACTGAAGATATCCCTGCTCACTTGTCTGGAAGTTAAATCTGTCACTTTATAACCTTATTTCCCTATATATGTGGACATCCATGAAGTTTCTTCATGGGAACACTTTGGGCTTTTTCACAGCAAGATTGTTGGTTTCCAAGGTCAAATATCACAATAGAGAGCTAGAGAGGAAACTTGAGGTCACATAGCAGCTTTTCTACTCTACTGGTTGGAGCAATTAATACCTGCTGCTCAAACTCAACAGATCGAAAAATTTTATTGGTTTTTATTTGCATTTCTTTTTTTTAATTTGTTTTTTATTTTTAAAGAAACTTTAGATTACATAAATGTTACATAAATATTATACGGGATTCCCATATACCACACCCCTCCTGTTCCCCCATTATTAACATTTTTCATTTCATTCGTGTTGCAATTTTTTTTAAAATTAATTAACACATATTGAAGCATTGCTACTAACCATGATCTACAGTTTACATTACAGTTTACACTTTGCATTGCACAATTTTATAGGTTTTGACAAAATATATAATGCCTGTATCCATCATTGCAATGTCATGCAGGACAACTCCATGTCCCCAAAATGCCCCATGCTACACTTATTCTTCCCTCTCCCTCTGCTCAGAGCCTCTAGTGGCCATGGCCTTTGTATCAATGATACAAGTTCTTCCATTGCTAGAATAATAATAAGTCTACTTTAGTCCAGAGTTGCATTCTACCCTTATGTTTGTTCATTCCTTAATATTGAAGATTTTGGAATGATGATGCCCACTCTGTTTCTGGTTGAGAGGGAGCTTAGATCCAATGGGGCTGATAGATAGAACTGTCTGGCTTGCAGTTGTGGCTACTTTCTGCATTTTGGAATGGGCTTTACCCATCATCATTCTTTTGTTAGTTTTCCCAGGTGAGTCCAATGAACTGCAGAGTGGGTGTTGCAGCTCTGCTGTGACTCAGGGCTCTGCCGGCATTTGAAGAGACTGAAGATTTATGTTTCTGGAACATATACTTAATGAGTATAATGCTAATGATAGGTTCAAATAAAAGGGTCAGACAAGCCACGTATAGGGAAATTATAAATGAGTCTAATTCTGTTACATTGGGGAGCATATATTCCAAAGTAAGGCCAACTGGCAGGTTGCTGAATTCCTGGATTGGCTGGTAAGTACTGTAACATTCTCTAATAGAGTGGCAAGAATCTCCTGAGTACATGTGCAATGCTTAGCAAAGGAGGACAGACCATTATGCTAGGGCCTTGATATTGATGGTTGCACTTGTGAACCTTGTTCTTGTGAAGTTGAAACTTAGCCTAGTATTATATATTGCCTAAAAGTTATCTCCTGAGAGCCCCCTTGTTGCTCAAATGTGGACTCTTTCTAAGCCATATACAGCATATGAACACATTACCTTCCCCCCTGTGTGGGACATGACTCCCGGAGAGCTGGCACCAAGGGATTATTACCAAGTGACATCTAGTGATATATTTGGAAAAAGACCTTGACCAAAAAAGAAAACTATTAAATACAAATGAGTTTTTATGTAAGAGATATCGGAGTATGTCAGGAGGTCATTCCAGAGGTTATGCTCATGCACATCTCAGCAGGATCTCATTAACTGCCACAGTAGGCAGTGTCTTAAACACTGGGGCTTCTGAGGGCTCTAGAGACATCTAGACAGTATAGGGCACACAATCTCTGGAATTCAGCACCCTCTCAGTGGGTTTGACTGTGGAATATATGCTCTCCAATGCAACATAGGCTCATTTACAATTTCTCTACACTTGATTCTTCTGTCCTATGTATTTGAATCTATAATTAATACTATACTCATTAAATATATGTCCCAGAGACTTAAATACTCCATATTAAAGCTATTTTTCCCTCTCCCATCCCTCAGAGCCTCTGGTATCCACTGCCTCCACATCGATGATAAAAGTTCTTCCATTGCTAGAATCACAATAAGTCTATACTAGAATAACAGTAAGTCTACTATAGTCATCATTCATTCCCCAATCCCAAAGATTCTGGGATGGTAATGTCCACTCTGCCTCTAATTGAGAGGGGACTTAGATCCCATGGAGCAGATGGATGGGACTATCTTGCTTGTCATTGTAGTCTCTCTCTGTTCCTTGGGATGGTCATTATCCCTCATCATCTCCTTGTTAGTTGTCCTGGGTGAGTCCAATAAACTGCAGAGTAGGTGTTGCAACTCTGTTGAGATTCAGGGACCAACTGGCACATGGAAAGCCCAAAGATTTAAGTCTCTTGAACATACACCTATCAACTCTAGTACTAACTATAGATTAAAATAGAAGGGACAGAAGAGCCATGTGTAGGGAAACCACAACTCAGTCCAACTTTGTTACACTGGGGAGCATAAAGTCAAAGTAAGGCCCTCTTACATGGTGCTAAATTCCCAGGCTGCCAACCCTGCCAATAGTGTCTGGATGTCTCCAGGGCTCTCAGGAGCCCAGCTATTTGAGGCAATATTTATTGTGACAGTCAAATGAGATCTTGCTGAGACATGCATAAACTTTGAAGTCTCTTATCCATATAAACTCATCTGTCTTTACCCTTTCCCCATTTTGTTCAAGATCTTTTTTCATTTGCATTGGTCATTGGTGCTTGGTAGTAATCCCTCAGTGCCAGGGAAGCTCATCCCTGGAGTCACGTCCTACATTAGGGGGAAGGTAATGCATTTTTAGGCTGAGTTTGGCTTAGAGAGAGGCCACATTTGACCAAAAAAGAGACTCTCAGGAGGTAACTGTAAGGCAACTATAATACTAGGCTAAGTTTCAATTTCAAAAGAAAAGGTTCATAAGTACAGTCATCAATTACAAGGACCCATCAAGTGTCTATCCTCCTTCAATAATCACTGCCCTTGTACTCAGGGGACTATTGTTGTCCCATTAGAGAATGTGGCAGAGCTCCCCAGGACAGGAATTTGATATTCTTTTGGCTATTGTCTGGATCTCCACCCACTGTGCCAACACTCCATGAACACTTGAACTCATTCATATGTCTTATAGGTATGCTCCGGGTGGACCTTCTCCCACGAATCCCCCATCACTGACCCTGAACCAAGGATCTTTCCCTGCCACAGTTGTAACCCTTCTGTGTTCTCAAACTTCTTCAAAAATGAAACCTACAAAATTACCAAATATAATTTATCAGAAAATGAAATAAAAATGATACTTTTAATAGTAACAAATAAAATACAAAAAATTAAAAAAAATTTTTGAAATAATAAAAAAATAAAAATAAATAAAAATTGGAATTATGTCTTTTTATCACTGTAAGATCTTTTGTTTTGTATGTACAGTGACATTTTCATCAATTTATTCCACCAGTGTCTTATTTTTCTCATTTTATCTTCAAAGAAGCTTTAGGTAACAAAAAAGTCAGGTACAGAATATAGGGAATATATACCCAACATCTCCCCCCTTTTCCCCTTTACACTACTAATAACATTTTACATGTGGATGGTACATTTGTTACAATTGGTGTACAAATATTGAAACGTTGCTACTAACCATGGTCAATGATGTACATTATGGTTTACATTTTGGACCATACACTTTTATAAATTTTGATGAAATTTAACATGGCCTGTATCCTTCATTGTAAGATCATGTAGAACAATTCCAATGCCCTCAAAATGCCCCATGTTCCATCTATTCTATTCCTCCCTTCCTCTTTCCTTGGGACCCACAGCAACCACCAAGTTTCACTCCTTGAAGAACATTGAAGGCTTGATATATTGGTCTGTTCTCCCCTATTAGGCATTGCCTATGCTCTCAAGAGGCTCCCGCCCTTCTTTGAGAATATAGCTGGACTCTTCAGCATGGGAGTCCAATACCTTGCCATTCATTGTGCAGGTACATACTGGATAGCCATATCCAAATGAGTTTTTTTAATGGCTAAGAGATTTCAAAGTGAGTCGGAAAGTCATTCTAGAGGTTACAATTATGTGTAGGATCTCATTGACTGCCATAGTAAACAGTGCCTCACACACCTGGGCTCCTGAGAACTCTGGAGACATCTATACACTATGGGCAAGAGAATGAAACTTTAGCCCCACATCTTCTTGAATGGAATGTCAATATTATATTGTAAGTTTATGTTGGATGGGAGAGTGTGCTGTACTGCAATCATTTAGGAAAATGCTATCTGCCAAAGAGGTGGTGCTGGAGGACAGAACATTTTGCTTTATTTCTTATTCAATGATGCTATAGAGATAATGAAATATACTGGAGGTTTATCTAGCACACTAACTTTTATATTTAGCTCCTCAAGTTTTTCCAGGCAGACTGGCAGCAACAACCATTGTTTTAATATTTGATAAATAATATTTCTTTTTAACTTTGCATTTATTTTCCTGAGAACCCTTAATTTCTTATAATTTATCTTGAAGAACAAAGAGTCTACCAATAGGCAAATATTATTTAGAACAACATTTACTGGATAAATCTATACTATGTGTAATGAAAAACAAACAAACAAAACTAATACCACAAACAACAATGGAAAATATTCTTTTGCTGATAGCTTAATCAGCACCACTCTACTAAATCAGTTGGTATAACGGCATAAGCACACAATCAACAGGACAAATAAAAATTGTAGAATCTATGTGTTATAATTACTGACATAAAAGCAAAATTAACTTCATAGCATTACTTTAGAGAAAATGAATCATGATTTAATATTAAAACAAGCCATTTATTTAAATTAAAAGACTGATATTCAATATTATTTACTATTTAAAAATTATACATAATGAAAATGTGATAATTATAAGACAGCAATAAAATTCAGCAAATATTCTCATTTATGCAATATATCATTGGCATATCTAAGAAATTAAGCTTGCTTTATGTGTTCTTCAAAAAATATTTGTTTGTAAAATCAACTACAGGAGTATTAAATCAGAATATATTTTCTACTTCAATTATGAAAGTATGGCCAATACAAATACTAAAATAAATTCACACAAATTAAATAATTGACTTATTTTAAAGAAAATTAAGTTTCCTTATGTTGGCAATTGTCATTAGAAATACTCACTCTACAAAATTAACTTGTACATTATTCTTTTAAGGAGCAAGTTTTCTTAGAAGATTTTAAGCATAAATAATGATGACAAAATTTAATTTATCTGACGCTTTTCAAGAATATAGCTTTAAATAATACAGCATACAATTATTTAAATTATTTATTTAAAATTTCTGTGCTCTACCAATATTTATATTTTATAATACAATCAAAACCCTTTATTAATTTTAACTTAAAACAGCTTCCATAGAGGAAATAATTTTGTAATTTTTTATTTCAAACACAGAAAGACTTTCATATGGAGTAACAGAAAGTTAATCTCAGAATGTATAGAATAGAAATAGTTTCTAAACTCAGGGTGGCTAATGTGAGCTACGGACTTTATTAGATATGAATTGTTAAACTAGAACTGTCAGATTAATTTTTGTTCAATTTTTTAAATGTTTCCATGTTAGGTATTTCAATAAATAGTCTTACATTTCTGAAACAGAAAATGCCTTTATAAATACAATTTGCAAGGCCTTTTTAGCTTGCTGGTTACTCAGAGTATAAATGAATGGATTCAACAAAAGTGCCACTGAAGTATTGGGCACAGCTACTACTTTACTTAAAGTAACTCTCTCATTTGCTGATGGCTTTAGGTAGATGAAGATACAACTTCCATAAGTGATGGAGACAACAATCATGTGAGATGAGCAGGTGGAAAATGCTTTCTTCATTTGTTGAGCTGAAGGGAATTTTAGAATTGTCTTGATGATATAGAAGTAAGATAAGATTATTAATGACAATGTGACAATAAGGGTCATCACAGCTAATAAAAAAGCAATCAATTCTAGTACATGTGTGTCTGAGCAAGAAAGTTGTAGGATAGGAGAAATTTCACAAATAAAATGATCAATGATATTTGAAGCACAGAAATCCAGGTTAAGACCCAAAATCAGTGGAGGGAAAATGACCAGGAAGCCAGTTACCCAGGAGCTGAGTACAAGCTGGTGAAAAACTCTTCTGCTCATGATGGATGCATAATGCAGAGGTTTGCAGATGGCAGCATAGCGGTCATAGGACATAGCAGCCAGAAGGTAAAATTCTGTGCACCCAGGAAGATGCAAAAAAACAACTGAAACATACAACTACTATAGGAAATGGTCTTTTCCCTGGTCACAATGGTGATTAGGAATCTTGGGATGCAAACAGTTGTAAATAAAATTTCTAGGAAAGAAAAATTACAAAGGAAGAAATACATTGGTGTCTTTAGATGGGAATCCAACAGAGTGAGGGCAATGATGGTTAAGTTCCCTGTCATGCTCAACAAGTAATTTAGAAATAGAAATAAGAAAATTACCATCTGTAATTGAGAGTTATCTGCCAGTCTTAGTAGGATAAATTCTATCTGCTTGGTATGGTTCTTCATTTCACTTTTGTTATTTCAGTTAAATTCTATAAATAAAAGACTACAAAATCAGAAACTACATAAATAACCTTATCTCCAGAAATAGATATTAAAAAATTCCATATTCAGAAATATAAACACTTGTAATGTAACACTCAATGTTATTTGATGATATGATCAAGAACTGTGCAACGGAAAAACTTTTAAGCTATGAATTTAAATGAACTATGGAGGTCAATTCAATTTTAGAATTTGCCCTCTAAAACCCATGTTAGTTGATTGACCCTCTTATTTGTAAACTTCCAGTTAATTGTTACTAATTCCAGATTTGGCCATCTGTTAAATAAATTAGATAAAAGAGCTTGGTTCATGATTTAAACACAATTCACTTATTTTAAATTATTAATTTCATCAAAATAAAAATTGCCAGGTTGGTAAATTAAGACTTAAAATTAATTTTTAAACCATAGACTACATATTAATGCAAACTCTATTTATAGCCCCAATGTAGTCTTTTTCAACTTCCAAATGAACTAGTGATAATAAAGACAGAAAATTCTCCTCATGGTTGCCAAAATATTTTCCGTAACGGCCTCTTCCAAAAGAATAAATTTTACGATACTAAGTCATGTTTCAATATATTTCATTTAACTTTACATGAGAAGTTATTAAGTTGCTAACACTACAATAAAATCATGTGTGTTACAGACCAAGTAGTTTTATTTTTCACTTATTTTCAATGTTTTGAAAACGTTTACTTCCCAAATTTTCAAGGTTTGCTCAAATTATGAGGACAATAATCTGCTGATGACATAAGTCAATCAATAATCTAAAGATCTGAGAATAAGTCATTCTTTAAATCTTTTAAATATATTTTAGATACAAAATCCAAAACAGTGCCTATAAATTTATCCTATTTTTAAATGTCTAAATATGATGCACATAAGTATGATTTTTGCAAATGTAGATAAAACTAATAATCATGATTAAGATATTTGTCAGTGATATTAAATAATAATGCATTTATATATTTAATAAAATGAAGTCATTCTTAACAATATTCTATCAAAGAGAAATGAGTAATATCAAAAACTATTAGTGATTTGAGAATCATAGATAAATCAAGTCTTTTATTCCTTGATCTCATCTTAATTTAGTATTGTTTCTTTTCCTAACATGTCCTTGTTCTTAACTCTACCTTATTCTGAAAAATATACTGAACATCTATAGTTTTATTGTGGGTATCAGAGTAATTTGTAAATCTAGAATCAGAATTAATTCTGCAATCAGTGCAAACTTAGCAATCAAAAATTCTCAATGACTTGTCATTTTTCACAGGTGCTGATCAGAATTAACACTTCCAAGGAGTGATATTTTATATTTTTAAGCACATATTTAAAAAACAAAGTCAATTATCCAGGAAAAATATCTTCTTATCTTTTTATCTTTAGCATTTAGATTTGTATAGGTGCTCATTTTCTAGAGAGGAATACGTAATTGTCATTCCTCCACATTTATATGGTGCCACATCTAGTTTAAACCACCAAGGTATTAGAAAAGAAGGTGCAAGGGCATAATTGAAGCATTATATTCTTGCATTTTGGATTTGTAAAACAGAAAATGCGAAATAATTAATGTTTTACTTGAATAGAAATAATTAAATTTAATCTTTAATGCATTCTTATTTTTCTTCAAACTTCAAAATTTTTCTATAATTTTAAAAGTAAAGTAACAACACTATGTACTTACTTCTTGCAATATATGGTGGTAAAATTTATCCTCTAGAGAACATAAGCAAGAATCAACCATAATGAATGGTGAACATACTATTTGAAAAACAATAATTTTGTAAGCAGGAAAATTAATATAAAAGGATATCTCAGGTTAATTCAAAGTAGAAGTCTAAAGTATGAATATTTTAGTAACGTGTTTTTCTCTACTATCACATATATCTGAACATGTGGTAATATCTATGCTTTGGACAATAAATATTTCTAACAAACTCCTGTTTTTATTACCAAATAATTTATGAGATAATGCATGTGTACCTCTTACTTAACCCAGCAAATCTTCACAAAAATTGTCATACCTAATATTATTACATTGACACTTGGGAAATATTTACTAGTTATCAATCACTTAAAATGAATGAATGCTTCTTTAAGGGAAAAGCCAAGGGGGATAGTGTCCCTAAGGAGAAAAAGGGAAGATAAAAAAAATCTTCAAAATTCTTACAAAACACCAGCTGACATTTTGTTTTTTCATTTATTATGTTTTATCAGAGAAGTTGTAGGATTAGAGATAATTCACATAAAATACATAATTCACATAAATCCACCGTTTCCATTGTTAACACATTGCTTTAGTATGGTACATTTATTACAACTGATGAAAGCATGTTATTATAATTGTACTAGTGACTATTGTTCATGGTTTATATTGTGGTTCCATGTTTGTGTTGTACAATCCTTTTCTCTTTTATTTAAAAATTTTATTCTAGTAACATAGATACAACCTAAAATTTCCTCTTTAACCACAGTTAAATATACAATTCAATAATGTTAATTATGTTCAAAAATTTTGCTATCTTCTGCACACATTACCAAAATGTTTCATCACCAAAAATAGACACACTATACAATCTAAACATTAGCTCCTCATTCCCTATCTCCACACTGACACCTGGTAACCCATATTCTAGTCTCTCACTCTATGAATTTTCTTATACTAATTATTTCACATCAGTGAGATTATACACTATTTCTCCTACTGTGTCTGGCTTATTTCATTTGAGGTGATGTCTTCAAGATGCATCCATGTTATCTATATATCAGAATTTGATTCCTTTTTACAGGTGAATAATAATCCATTGTATGTATCTGCCATATTTTGTTTATCCATTCATTGGTTAATGGACACTTGAGATGCTTCCATCTTTTGACAAATATGAATAATGCAATTATGAACATCAGTGTGATCTGCTCAAGCTATTGCTTTCAATTCTTTTGGATATATACTTAGAAGAGATAATTTTAGGTCACATGGTAATTCTAAACTCAACTTTCTGAGGAACCATGAAACTTTTCCACAGCTGTTACAACATTAGATATTACCACTAGCATTGAATGATTGTTTCTATTTCTCCACATCCTCAACAAAACTTGTAATTTTGCTTTGTTTTTAATAGTACCCTTTCTAGTGGGGCTGAAATTTTATCTCATTGTAGTTTGATTCCCTAATGGCTAATGATGTCAAACATCTTTTCATGTGCTTTTTGGCCCTCTGTATATCTTCTTTGGAGAAATGTCTATTCAAGTTTTTTGCCCATTTTTAATTGAGTTGTTTGTCTTTTTGTTGTTAAACTATAGTAACAGAACCAGAGAGAAATAAAAAAACAAACACAAATGATCACATCAATTGATACAAGAAAGGC
>JAQZBX010095156.1:0-11944 GCA_029593785.1 Cabassous unicinctus
AATAGCTGAAGAGAAGCCAACTGTATCATTTTTCAAACTGTCTGAAAACAAAATGGAAGAATTCAGTTTTTGTTTTTACTTTAGGATTGGGAACAGTCCCTTTGTTTATCATCGAACAAAACAAATTTAAATACTAAATCACTGTGAAAGTACATACCTGGGATTCTGCAAGTCCACTCCCAGGAATACTATGGTTGAACTATATTAAATTGCTGATGTTCAACTGTTTTTTATTTTAGTAATTTTAAACAGTTTTATTCACACACCATACAATCCATCCAAAATGTGCAATCAATGGCTCTCAGTACAATCACAGAGTTGTGCATTCATCACCACAATCAATCTCAGAACACTTTGATTACTCCAAAAAGAAAAATCCCCTACCTCTTATAGCCCCCTATTATTGATTCTTAGCATTGGTATGATACCTTTGTTACAATTGATGAAAAATATAACAGTCTTACTGTTAACTATAGTTGATGATGTGCATTAGTTGTATTTTTCCCCATATACCACACCATTATTAACACTTTATAATAATGACATATATTTGTTATAGTTCATGAAAGAACATATTCATATTTGTATTCTTACCACAGTCATCATCCACAGCAGGGTTCCCTATGTTATACAGTCCCAAGTTTATCCTCTAGCTTTCCTTCTATTGACATGTATAGTTGTATTTGTATGTCAGCCACAATCACGCCCATGAATCAATGCTGTTAATTACACTCACAATAATTTTCTACCATCACCTCTATCCATTTCCATACTCACCTGTTTTTTGACCTACTAAAGCATCAACCATATAGTTCAACCAAATATGTGTGGCAGTATTAAACTTTAGAGACTAAAAAATTCAGAGAGATAAATCTGTAACTATCTTTATTTCTTCATTTTTAATTAGGAAAATTAACCTGTATTAGTCAGGATAGACTATATTATGTTGCAATAAAAAACATCTACCAAATCTCAGTGGATTAACACAATAAGAGTTATTTTGCATCATGCTACATGTTCTAATATGGGTTGGCAGGAGTGTCTGCTTCATGCAGTCACTCGTGGACCCTGTTTTGTAGCTGCACCATCTGGAACACTTGAGCATTCTGAAGGATGCTACAAAAGCAAAGACTAGAGAATTGAGCATAGGTATTTTTGGTGCCTTAGTCCAGAAGGGACCCACATCACTTCTGTTGATATTTCATTGGCTAGAGCTGCTCTCATGGCTTCTGAAGGCTCATCTGCATCCTCCCTCTTATCTCCATCTTAGGCCATCCATTCCACAATCTTTGTTTTGAGTTCCTCTCAACTCAAACCACAGTGACACACTGGCAGGCCTGGATGGCTCTCACTTCTTAGATGGTTCCTGTGGCTTATTCTTAATGTAACATTTATGGGATCTTATACACTCTGTGGCTGGAAAGCATGGGAGACTGAAGTTTGGTGGGAATGGGATGGGAGAAGGAGAATGAAGTATAGGCAGCCATATTAGTTCTCTCTGCTTAGATACAACCTGCCATCATTTCAACCCTACTGAGTCTACCACATATTGGTCCAAGGAACTTTGCAAGAGGCTCTTCTCAAAGAAAGGTGAAGAGATGCATGACATACTTCTCCATTCAGATTCCCAAGCCTATCTGGGGATTTCGATCATCCTTTTATGTGGAGGGTTGGAGGGAGCTGAGAGAACAAAGTTTCATTCTGGCTCCAAATTCTGTTACTCTTTCCCCCTAATCTTACTCAAGTTCACTCTCCAAGGCCTTATTTCTTCTCTATGTGGCTGGAAAATGCTCTTATCATCGCACAGTCTTCAGATAAAAATTCTGGCCTTCCTCTGGACCCTGATATTTTTCTTCAGAAGTCTAGCTCTTGCAAAGCAAAAGCACTTTGTTTTTAGGCCACTTTCCCCACCAAGTACTTTATAGCCTCTATTTTAAATTAAAATTGAATAATGACTTTGTTCTAAATAGATTCTACCATAATCTTGGGGCATGCTTGAAAATGATTAAATGCATGAAGGGCAAATCATGGGGCTACTAAGGACCACCAAAAATTGGGAACAAAATACAGTAAACCTCATGACATTAAGACCCCTAATTACTTGAATTTGAATAGTGACTGGTACTTGTCGTCCTCCCAGCCTTGTTTTTCACATAGAAGTGGGCTAAATTTCTTACTCTCTTGATGGTGGGGGTGGGGGGGAGTGTATTATGGAGGGAAGAGTGAGGACCAGTGGAAAAATGGCAGGCTATCCTGTCTGGGGCGATGATGAAGCGGAGGGTGGATGGCAGAGTTTCCAGCACTCTCCTGGCTCCATTTCTCCATGGGCCAACAAATCTTGGGTCCACTGAGAAATTCCTGGAAATGCTGCCACTGTCCTATGTATGCATAAGACTTGGAATCATCCCAATGAGCCATGAGCTATTTTAGTGGACAATGAAATTAGGAGATGCCAAAACATGGCCTGAATCAGGTCAGATTTAGATTAGCTGAACCCCTGGACCTCCTGCCTGGTTGGCTGCATAGTATCACTCCAATCATTTCATTAATGCTGCAATAATATAGCTCTGCATTTTACACAGTGGGAGTCATTATGATATTCATTTATTTTTCACTTTGATGTCAATGCCAGTTTTCTCCACTTAGAAAGTAAGCTCTATGATAGGAGAGACTTTGTCTATTTCTAATGCCTAACACCCACCTAGGACATGGTAGGTGTTCAATTTATATTTGAATGAATAAATGAATATGAATGCATGAATAAAAGGCACTATACTGGGATATGAGGATGAGTGAAGCAGGCTTTCTCTGCACTATGGAAGTACACAGATAAGAAGGGGAGATCTATTGTCTAGTAAATAATCCTAAATGCTGCCACTCTGGGGCCGATACCAGCAGGTGGGGCAAAGGAGCAGCTGCCCCCTTTAGTTGGGGTCTGAATTCTCCAGTTTGTCATAGCCTGCTTCACTCACCATGTTACCGTCCTGGATTTTGTGGACATTTGGGTTTGTGGCCACTGTTCTTGTAAGATAAGATCTTAGACCACCTGAAGGGCACATAAGCAGCAGAATTAATCTGGTACTCAAGAGCAGAGCCCAAGAGTGGTGGAATAAGGAGGTCAAAAAGCTGGAAGAAGGAACATCTTAGTTCTAACCGTATGGGTCATGACCAAAGACCAGATGGCATGATGGAGGTTTCTGAGGAACCTGTGTGGACAGATGACTTTAGGAACCAGATTGCCAGGTCCTCTGTCCCTCAAAGCCCATTGACATGCTGGAAAAGCCATAGAAATGTTGGCATAACCTAGAAGAAAGGGAAGGGACACCGAATGACCTAAGACTCAGGTTTTCATCAAGGGGGTGCTCAAGATAGAAAGTAAGTTGTGTTAGAGAAGAATAGAGTTCCATTTCTTGCATGTCTGAGTTTGTGGTCTGACACTCTCAAACCTGCTACGTTTGTGTGATGTGTACACTACAGGCCTGAGGAGCAAGAGCTATATTTTAAGATATATCTTCATTTTAATTGACCATGATTCAACTAACAATGGAAAATAAAGAGCAATTTCGCCAAAAAAGGATGACAGTTGATATTTTAAATAATTTAAAATTTGGATCCTTTCATTTTTCTGCAACTTCCACTAATATTTAGTATCCTGTAATATTCCTGCTATTCATCACTTCTTCTTCACCTTAATAGGGTCACTTTTATTTCTGGAGTTCTTTGGAAAATGTATGATGTTCAAGAGGTGGACAAATCATTAATCTCTCTGGGTGCCAGTGACCTCAGGTGTAAAATAAAAGGAAGTAGACTAGACCAGTGCTTCTTGAACTTAAATGTACATCACCTGGGGGATCCTGTTAAAGTGCAGATGCTGATTTAGCAGGTCTGGAATAGGCCTGAGATTCTGTATTTATAACAAGCTCCCAGGTGATGTTGGTGCTGCTGGCCCAGGGACCGCACTTTGAGTAGCAAGGACATAGCTGACCTCCAAGATTCTCTTTCTTTGCATTTCTAGGCTACTTATAGGATATCATTCAGCTGGCTATACATACATACATACACACATGTGCATGGATGTACATGCATAAATAAACTGATTTATTACCAAAGTTCCTCTGTGCCAAGAATAATGCCAACTAGAGGGCATCATTTTAGCTTGTAGTCCTTGAACTTAATCATATATTGGTTTTTGTTTTAATCTTCTGTGGGGATAACTTATTTCTTCTAGTAGAATATAAGGTCATTGTTTAAATTTCTTGGTGTCTTATACTTTTATATTGTTCACCATCCCATGCAAATAGAAAATGGTCCTAGGGGTAGGATTAATTGGACAGGAGGGCGAGTGGTTATGATTTAGCCACTAAGTGAACAAGGTGAGCTTGATAAAACATAAAGCGTGATGTGGATACTATTGCTGCAGCTACCTGAGTTTGGTGCCACAGGGAAAATAAGGCTGCTCTGTGTCACATGAGCCATTGGCAAGTGAAGTCCTGGCATTGGGAGTCATTTTAGAGAATGCATGTTACTAATGCTATCTGAGCAGGACATGTGGGAGAGACTGTATCAGCCAGATTAAGCAATCACAGCTGCACATGTAATATATATTTTATAGTCCATAGATAAGATGTTACCTTTGTAGTCCCCAAACTGTATTTTCTTGTCTCTTCCTCAATGCTACTTAGATTCATCCTAAATGTCTCTGGGAGTGCTTAGTGTCTCAGTTATGTACTGAGAACCAAATCTCTGGAGGTATCTTGTATTGCCCAAAGTGACAGTAAGAACCAGATGAGTGGAGCAGATGTGGATTGTGCCCTGCCTTACCTCCTTGGCCTATCCCAAAGGTCACTTGTCAACAGTTCCGTACAGAAGGGGGATTCATGGGTCTCTCACCCCAGGAGTGTGCTTGGCAAGAATTGTTGAGGAGTTATGCTTCAGGAATGATGGTCAACCAATGAGGGATGAAGTTGGTTGATAAATACCCCAGCTTCCTCGTATCTCAGAGGCACAATTCTGAAACATGTTACATGCAATCTCTCTGAGGGTCTCTGGGGACTGGAGCCAAAGCTGCCATTGGTGGTAGCTTACTCCTTGATTCCCCTCCTTTCATTTTCTCACTCTACCTACTCTCTCATTCATGCTTTTAGAGATCACCTGTCAAATAAATTACTTGTACCCAAATCTTTGCCTTAGCATCTCCTTCTGAAGGAACCCAACCAAGGCAATAAGATCTCAGCTGCCCTGGAAGTCAGCTTGCTCTGGGACTGCAGCATGCATTCATGAGGGTAGGGCTGGGCTGGTGGCCCAATAGGTCACTAACCTATTGCCCTCAACTCTGATTCCCGACTCTGCTCCCTAAAGCTGCTGAGTCCCCCTTGTACAGCAACTTCTGGGGGCTTCTAAGGGCTGCTCCACCAGCTATGCTGCTCCTCAGCTATGGCCCTTGCCATGCATGCTTCTGCTAATTACTTTCCATTTAGAGGTGAAAATGGTTGATTCACACCATCCAGAGAACATTTTCTCTGAAGTAATTATCTGGTGGTGGTTCTGGGTAAAAGTTTTGGATTTCCACCCCACACTAGAAGCAAGTAATTTCAAATGTAAGCTCTGGAGTCAGACTTCCTGGGTTCAAATCCGAATCCCACCAACGGCTGTATGAGTATGAACAAGAGACATAAACTCTGTGTGCCCTCTGTTTCCTCTACTATAATATGGGGATGTATTAGTCTGCCAAAGAGGTGCTGATGCATAGTACCAGAAATCTGTTGGCTTTTATAAAGGGTATTTATTTGGGGTAAAAGCTTACAGTTACAAGGCCCTAAAGAGTGCAAGGTTGCTTTCTCACCAAAGTCAGTTGCCACATGTTGAAGCAAGATGGCCACTGATCTCTGCCTGGTGTCTCCTTCCTGGGCTTCTACTTCCTCTTCAGGCTCCGTGGGCCCAGCTCCTTCCCAATCTCAGCTGTCTCCCAGCACTTCCTATATCAGTCTCTGGCATAGGGCTCATTTCTTTCTGGGCCTTTTCAGCTGCTCAGCTGCTCAGGTCTCCTCAAGGTCAGCTGCAAACTATCAGGCAAATGGTTCATTTCTCCCTGGGTCCCCAGGATCAAAAATGACAGAGTTGTCTCTCTTCCCATGTGTCTTCTTGAGTGATTGTTCACTTATATGGGCCCACCAAGGGGGCGGGGACTCATCCTGAGTCATGCCTTACTGATGTGGTCGGCCCGAAGCCCTAATATTAACAAGTAATTTAATCAGAGGCATCTCAGCTGACTCTAATACAATCAAAGGGTATCACACCCAGAAGAATAGTTTACAAACATAATCTTTCTCTTTTTGGGATTCACAAACATAATCTCAAACTGTCACAGGGGGTGATTAAAATTACCAACCACAAAGTGTTGTGATGATTAAATGTGCTAATATATATAAAGCAATTAGGGCAGTGCCTAATACGTAGTAAGTGCTCAGTAAATGTTAGCAATTATCTTAGTTTGAGTTTCCAAAGTAGTCCATGAGACAAGAATGCAAATGCAAATAATTTATTTTGCAGGTGATTGTATGAAACATTGGTAAGAAAATGGGGGAAGTAAGACAGGTAAGGGAAGAAGGCCATAAAAAGATTGCATTATCGAACCAGTTACCATTGTGGGCAACTGAGGCTTGATCATACTGGGGAACTCTGGGATGAAATGTAGAATGTATCTCAGAGTTATCCCAGCTTGGATGACCAGTTGTCCTGGGACTGAGGGGTTTCTGCAGATGTAGGACTTTCAGTGCTAAAACTAGGAGATTCCTGGACAAAATGGAACGAATTGGTCACCCCAGAAAAGAGGGATATTTATGCACCAGCTTTCTATACTTCATTGGTTGAAGACTGATTCCAGGGGCATTAACTTTCTGGCACTTCCAGGTTCCCATCCATGTGCACCTGTGACCAGACAGTTACAGGTATTCACACTAAGTAATCTTTGACATTAATAGGTGTGTGCCAGAAAACATGGGTGGGCACTGTGACAGTTTGAAATTTTGTGAATCCCAGAGAAGATCATGTTCTTTGAACTAATCGATTCCTGTGAGTGTGGGGCCTGTGATTGCATTAGATTCAGTTAAGGAGCCTTTTGACTAGATCACTTTAGAGCCTTTGACTGGACTGTTAGTGGGGCCCAGGTTGGGTCTCTGCCTCTTCCTGGAGGCTTATATAAGCAGAAAACTGAAAGCAGAAACACCGAGAGGAAAAGACAGCTGCCATTTTATCCTGCCATGTGAGAGAGGACTAGAGATGCCCAGAGAGCCTGAGAGAGAGGCCGGAGGCTGGAATCAGCAGAGCACAGGGGCACAGAATGTGGCTCCCGAGAGGCTAGGTCCTGGGAGCAGCTCAAGGCTGAAGAGATGAGCCTGGCCATGTGCTTGATTGCCCACAGCTGAGCTTGGGGAGAGAACAGAACAGCTGAAGTTGCAGAGAGGCAGTCTGGAAAGAGACTAGCCATATGTCTGCTTGCCCACAGCTGAGCTGTGAGGAGATGGCGCGCCTGGACAGGAAGGCAGGGACCTCAGCAGAGATCAGCTGCCATTTTGCCTCATCATGTGGCAGGAGTCCATGAGACACCATCTCTGATGATGTCTTGATTTGGACATTTTCACAGCCTTGGAACTGTAAAATTTTACCCCAAATAAATTCTCTTTATAAAAGTCGACCCATTTCTGGTATATTGCATTGGCAGCTTTAGCAAACTAAAGCAGGTACCAACAGCATCTACTACAGTTGTTATTATTATCCAATTCCTTCTGTAACCTAGCCTCCCAGCATGGTATGTTTGGGAGGGGGTGGTGGAAGCTTGGGCTGCAGTCTGTGACTGAAGAATACTATCTCTTAAGCCTGTTCTCTTTTTCTATTGGCTTAGATAACATGGAAGGCCTTGTATTTTTCAATGATCAATGATAAAATTGCCCTGGGCCTCAGTTTCCCCATCTGTAAACTGAGAGTAGGATTGGATGATCTCACCCTTTCTACCTCTGTATATATTTCTCACTAAAGCATTGATCAAAATTATTTGATACTTTTGTAAAGATACTTTTAGGTTCACAATGTTCAAAAATATAGAGTATATTCATTGTTTAATCAGAATGTAAGTCCATTGCTGGGAAATTCAAAGAATTCTGTCACCCTTGAGAAGTAAATCACAGTCATCAGAAGCTTCTGTAATTAAGTTTATTACAGCAAGTACAATATAATTTACATCTGAAAACTCCAAACTAACTGAAGTAAGTAATGGCATGTCAATGTTCATAAAGTACCCAGAGAAGGCACTTTTGTTAAAACAGCAATAATGTAAATGAGGGCCTGTAAGGTCTGCATGTCAGATCAAAAGAGTTGTAGAGCTGCTATTGACAGGGAAGAGCTAGATAATTGAATATGGAATGCTAGCCAACCAAGTAAGTAGTCTTAATTCTAGGTGGGCAAAGCAAATTTCCTGGAAGTAGACTATTTCTTCTCATTCTACCCCTACACCTGCCTGCCCATAGCGTACTGCCATACTGTAGTAAATTCTAGTATGCCTCCAGATTTTCTGAATGTACTCTGGGTGTAATAGAAAGTTAAAAACAAGTAATTCTGGGAAATTATTTTCACTGTAGCAACCAAAAACTCCAAATAATATTTTTACCTGTTATTTCTTTTCTATATCAGAATGCTTTCAGCAGCAAGTGACAGAATACCCCTGTAATAATGTGTAATATTACAAGGACTTATATTATTTATTCAACAAGAAGGCCAGAGCCAGGTGGCCCTCACTGATGTCATCAGGGATCAGAGCTTCCTTGGATTCATGTGCTCTGCCATCTTCAGTATATTCAGTCTCCCCTCATGTTTGGAAGATGGCTGCCTCAGCTTTGTATGATAGCGTCCTAAGCAAGAATCAAGGAAGGTGGTACAAAAAGAGGCCTTTTCTTCATCATCTCTCTTTCTTACAGGGAAAACAATTTTTCTTAGGAGTCTCCATCAAACTTCTCCTTATGTTTCATTGATCAGAACTGGTCCATATGCTCACCCCTAGAATAATTACTGGCAAATGCATGCAGTAATGCTCTAATTGGCTTAGATTAATGGCAATTAATTTCCTGGTCCTGGACACTGTCAAACTCTAAATTTCAGAGCATTAAAAACATGACTCTCATGCAAGTGTCAAGTGAGCACATGTCAAAGTTAACTCCTTGATGAGGGAGCCATTAAAATGGTAATGCTGGTTCCAAGTTGGTTAGGAGAGAGTGGCATAAGAGTCAAGGAAAGAAAGAATTTTGAAATGCAATTGCTAAATTAGGTACAAAGCTGGTTAATATCCTTTGGACTATAAAACTGTAACCTGACAACCAGCAAGATGGTGGCAGAGTAAGGCGCTCCTGGAGTCAGCTCATGCTACAGGGCAGTTAGTAATTACCCAGAGCTACCTAAAGCACCTGTTTGGGGGCTCCAGGAGACCAGAAGAGCATCCTGCAACATCCTTGAAAGAATGGAAGGAAGAGACTGCCCATCTGCAGAGAAGATTCGTGAATAGAGCACCCCACACCCTGGAGGCCGGTGCCCATCCTCCTACTGGGGGCACAAGCTGTCTCAGGAGTTATTTTGCGGCTGGAATTGGAAGCTCCACTTCCCAAAAATGGGGTAGGAAGAGATGGTTGGGCACCAACTTCAGCTACTGATTAGTAAACTCAGCTGGCTAAAGTATAATCCTAAGAACAGCTAAAATTTGAACCTGTCCAAGTCAGAAAGAGGCTGGTAGCTGCCATTTTAACCCCACCCCTGACATGAGGGGAAGTAGGACGGACTGAAAATCACAGTGCTGGCAGGGACTGGCTTCTTTCCATCCAGGTCAGATTGCAGCCTAAGCCCCAGCTCTACCTTCGGCAGGGAGGAAGTTGGGGGGACCTGCACCAGCCTCTCCAGGAAAATACAGGCCACGCCACAGAGGCTGATGATCATTCTACTCTGGCGGTGCAAGCCACCTCGGGAGCTGTCCTGTGGCTGGAGTTGGAAGCTCCATTTCCCAAAAACGGGGGAGGGAGAGATGGGTGGCCACTGACATCAGCTACTGATTATTAAATTCAGCTGGCTGAAGTATAACCCTAAGAACAGCTAAAGTTTGAACCTGTCCAGGTCAGAAAGAGGCTGGTAGCAGCCATTCTGACTCTCTCCCCGGCATGAGGGGAAGCCAGGCCGGTGGAAATCACAGTGACGGTAGAGACCGGCTTCTTTCACCCAGATTGGCCTGCAGCCCTAGCCTAGGCTTCAGCCCCACCTCTAGCAGGGAGGAAGCTGGTGGACCCTGCACCAGCCTCTCCGGGTAACTCAGGTACATTCGGCTGGCACAGACTGAATAGTCAGAGTCTACCATGGTAACTGTGGTCATTTTGGACCCACATGACATAGACTGCTGCCCATACCTGCAGCTCCTTTGCTGCCCTAGGCAGGGGAGGAAGGGGTGTGAAGCTTCATCAGTCTCTCCAGGCAACTAGAGTTTAAGCCTGCATGACTTGGATTATTACACGCGGCTGTGGTCCTGTCCCTATCCCTATCCCTGGCAAAGGAGAAAGGTGGGAGAAGCTTTATCAGTCCCTTGGGCAATGCGGGCAGCTTGAGCCTCCACAGCTTATAGCACCAACTACATCCTTGGCTCCTACTATACAACCAGAAAGGAAGAAAGGACAAGAAAGCCCTAAACTAAAGAGAGAACTGCACTCAGAATAAATACACCTAGTAAGCCAGATGCCAAGACACCAACAAAAAATTACAATCCACATCAAGAAACAGGAAGATATGGCCCAGTTAAAGGAACAAGATAAGCCTCCAGATAACATAAAAGAGTTGAAACAACCAATCACAGATGTTCAAACAAACCTCCTTAATAAATTCAATGAGATGGCTAAAGAGATTAAGGATATTAAGAAGACATTGAACGAGCACAAAGAAAAATCTGAAGGCATACATAGAAAAATAGCAGATCTTATGGGAATGAAAAAGCAATAAACGAAATAAAAAATACATTGGAATCATATAATAGCACATTTGAGGAGGCAGAAGCAAGGATGGGTAAGCTTGAAGAAATGGCCTCCGAAAGTGAACATACAAAAGAACTGCTGAAGAAAAGAATGGAAAGAATTGAACAAGGTCTCAGGGAACTAAGGGACGTGCAAACATATGTATCACGGGTGTCCCAGAAGGAGAAGAGAAGGGAAAAGGGGCAGAAGGAATATTTGAAGAAATAATGGTGGAAAATTTCCCAACCCTATTGAAGGACATGGATATCCATGTCCAAGAAGCACAACGTACTACTATCCAAATAAATCTGAATAGACTAACTCCGAGACACATACTAGTCAGAATGTCAAATGCTAAAGACAAAGAGAGAATTCTGAGAGCAGCAAGAGAAAAGCAATGCATAACATATAAAGGATACTCGATAAGATTAAGTGCTGATTTCTCATCAGAAACCATGGAGGCAAGAATAGAGTGATATGATATATTTAAGATACTGCAAGAGAAAAACTTCCAGCCAAGAATCTTATATCCAACAAGACTGTCTTTCAAAAATGAGAGTGAGTTTAGAATATTCACAGATAAAGAGAAACTGAGAGAGCTTGTAACCAGGAGATCGGCTTTGCAGGAAATACTAAAGGGTGTGCTACCATCTGAAAAGAAAGGACAGGAGAGAGGCTTGGAAGAGAGTCTAGAAATGAAGATTCTATCAGTAAAAGTAGCTAAAAGTGTCAAAAGCATGGTGAAAATAAAATATGACAGATAAAACCCAAAGGTCAAAATGGGTGAAATAAGAACTGCCTTTACAGCAATAACATTGAATGTTAATGGATTAAGCTCCCCAATCAAAAGACACAGACTGGCAGAATGGATAAGAAAATAAGAGCCACCTACATGCTGTCTGCAAGAGACTCAC
>JAQZBX010095157.1:0-11944 GCA_029593785.1 Cabassous unicinctus
AGAAGTCACAACCATAGAAAATAAAGGGGCATAAACCCTTACAGTGGGCCCATCTCCAGCAGAAATTTGAATTGTGTTTCATTGTCAAAAATTGGCCAGACCATTTCTGAAACACAACTAATAACATTTAACCATGGCTCATCTTTGGTGTAGAGTTCCTAATATCCCCACAATTTTTAAAACAAATCTGTTTTATTGAAACATATAAAACCAATATCTTTTTTATCCAATGTGTACATTCCCTGGTTCTTGGTATATTCACAGTGGTGTGCATTCTTCACTTCAATCATTTGAAACCTTTTCAGTTGCTCGAAAATAATTACAATAAATAAAGAAAAACCAGAAGGAGAAATTATTCACCTCTCAATCCTTTTGTTGACACTGACATACCTAAGTGTTTTTCTGGCTGTTTTGTACAATAATTTTTGTTTATCAGTTTTATTTATTTATTTATTTTATGGTGGATAAATTTCAAATTTCTCACAATATAAAGCGATGTTTGTAAAATGATATATAGATATATATGCGTATATGTGGATATCCTTACATAAATGTTATTTTTTCATATATATTTTAATAGTTGCTTAGATTACATAAATGTTACACAAAAATTACAGGGATTCCCATGATCTCCACCTCCCATACCTCCCATAACAACTCATAAAGATTTTCATTAATGTGACACATCACCTGCAATGGATATTTGCATCCTCTGGCTTTGCCACTAAGCATAGACCACAGTTCACATTGTAGAGCACACTCTCTCCCACACAGTTCTGCATGGTATATACTGATGTAAAATGGTCTCAATACGTTGCCACAATGTTACTCAGGACAACCCCCAAGTCCTGAAAAAAACCTGTTTTACAACTGCCCTTCACCTCCCTGCCCCAAAAGCGTCTGTGACCACTGGCTCCACCTCCCTGTTATAATATCTTCCATTGCTTGAATCACAATATGTCTACAACTGAATACCATTAAGTCCCCTCTAGTCAATAGGTCTTCCCTCAATCTTGAGGGGACTGTAATGGTGATGTCCACCCCACTTCCAAGTGAGAGTGGGATTATATCCCATGGAAACAGTGGATGGGATTATCCTGCATTCAGCTGCAAGCTCTCACCATTCCTTGGGATGTCTGTTGTCTATCACCGTCTCCTCACCAGCTGACTTCAGTGAGTCCACTTAGCTGTGGATTAGCAGTTGCAGCTCCACCGAGATTACAAGCACAACTGCAACACAGGCAGGGCAGAGGCTCCAGTCTTTGGAAATACACTTACAAACTCCAGCCTCACATATAGGTTTGAATAGAAGGGACTGAAGTATCATGTGCAGGGAGGACTTATTTGAGTCCAACTTTATCATTCTCAGGAGCACAGATTCCAAAGTAGAGGACACTGATAAGGCATCAATCTCTGGGGCTATACACCTTTATATTGGGCCTGGGTGTCTCCAGAGCCCTCAGGAGGCCCTCTGTGTGAAATGATATCCACTTTGGCTTTCTATGAGATCCTACTGAAGTGTGCGTAAGCATTACCTCTGGGATTCCCTTGTGACACTCTTTAAGTCTCTTAGCTACATGAACTCATTTGTCTTTACATTTTCCCCCTTTTATTCAAGGTCTTTTTTCCAGTTGCGTTTCCTGTTAGCAGTTGGTATTAATCCCTCTTTGCCAGGGAGGCTCATTGCTGGGAATCATGTCCCACATTAGGGGAAATGTAATGCATTCATAGGCTGAGTTTGAATTTGAGAGATGCCACACTTGAGCAACAAGGAGGATCTTGGATGGTAACACTTTGGTACTGCATAACAGTAGGCAAAGTTTTAATTACAAGAGCAAAGACACATAAAGCCAGTCATCAATAACAAGAACCCAACAGTGGGCTTTCCTCTTTTGCCAGACTCTGCCCTTCTGCTCAGGGGACTGTTGCTTCTTCATTGAAAAAGCAGGTAGAGCTCTCCAAGAGAACTCTACCACATTTATCAAGTGATTGTCTATCCCTCATTTATCAAGGGATTGTCTATCCACCGTGACCATGCCCTGTCCCTTGATCATTTGAACAATTTTATATATTTTTCATGTATATTCAGAACTTACTCCCGTGAATCCCCCATCACAGACACCCCCCACCAATGACCCACTGCAGCCCCCATTGTAACCCTACTGTGATCTAAAACTTCCATGAAGATGAAGCCCTTATAATAACCAAATTCAATTAATAGGAAAATGAAATAATAATGATAAACTTAAATGCAAGGGATAAATTACAAGGAAACTCAGAAAACAAGAAATAAAAATAAAATATAATTAACGGATTGGGACATTCAAAAAAAGAAAATGGAAAAAACAAAAGAAAATTTTTTATAATTATTAGTTTTTTCCCTTTTATCACTCCATTATCAAATATCCAGTGTGTACCGTGTTTCCTTCCCCCTCACATTACCCAGTGTCTTCCTAAAAGAAATTTTAGGTCACCACAAAGTCACACATGGAATACTATAGATTCTGATATACCTAAACTCCCTCCCCCTTCCCCACCCGTATTAACACCTTTTTTTGTGGATGGTAGAATTGTTATAACTGTTATAGAGGTAGTGAAGCATAGCTACTAAACATTATCAATGGTTTACAGTATAGTTTACAATTTAGTTGGTACAGTTTAATAATTTTTTTGTATTTACCATGCCCTGTGTTTATTACTGTAAGGTAGTGGAAAAAATTTCCCATGACCACTAAATACCCCGTTTGATCTTTTCTGTTCCTTCCTCGCCATCCCTCTAAGGCATATGACACTCCCCTGTCTTGACTCATCGGATGACAAGATTCATAGTTACATGCCCTGGGCATTCTAACCTGCCCTTCCTAATCTACCCACCTGTTAACCCTGCACCACCGAACACAGTAATATCATTACCCACCTGTCCTTTCCTTCAATATGCATCTATACTCTATCACTGTGCCATAGATTATATTCATATGGGTGATGGCTCACAACTTATTCTTCTCTCTCTCTCTCTTGTTAACCTACATTTCAGCAGTGGATCTTAGAGACTGCTCACTTTCCTCAATTCAAATCAGTGAGGTCATACTCTGTTTATCCTTTAATGACTGGCTTGCTTCACTCAATATAAGGTCTTCAAGATTCATCCATGTAATTCTATGGGTTAGCACTTTATTCCTTCTAACAGCTGAGTAATATTCCATTGTGTGAATGTACCACATTTTGCTTATCCATTCTTCTGTTGATGGCTTGGGGCTGATTTAACTTTTGGCAATTGTGAACAATGCTGCTCTGAATATTGGTGTGCATATGTCTGTTCGTGTCTTTGCTTTCAATTCTTCTGGGTATATACCCAGCAGTGAAATTGCTGGATCATACGGAAGATCTATTTTTAGTTTTCTGAGGAATCATCAAACTATCCTCCACAGTGGCTGGACCATTCCACAATCCCACCAGCAGTAGATGAGTGTTCCTATTCCTCCACATGCTCTCCAACGCTTATATTCTGCTGTTTTTTTAATAGCTGCCATTCTGATGGGTGTAAGATGGTATCTCATTGTGGTTTTGATTTACATTTCCCTAATAGCTAGTGATGTCGAGCATTTTTTGATGTGCTTTTTTGCCATTAGTATTTCTTCCTTGTTGAATTATATTTCAGATCACATGCCCATTTTTTCAAAGGGTTGTTTGGCTATTTAATTTCGAGGTGTAGGATTTCTTTATATATGCAGGATACTTGGCTCCTATCAGATATATGGTTGCCAAATATTTTCTCCCAATGTGTAGGCTGCGTTTTATTTTCTCAATAACATCCTTTGAGGTGCAGAAGTTTTCAAATTTGATTAGATCTAATTTATCTATTTTTTTCTTTTCCTGCTCATGCTTTGGCTGTGAAGTTCATGAAACCATTTCCTATTACAAGGTCCCGTAGAAGCTTCCCTACATTATCTTCTGAGGTCTTTATGGTTTTGGATTTTATATTTAGATCATTGATCCATTTTGAGCTAATTTTTTGTAAGTTATGAGATGGTATTCTTCTCTCATTCATTTGGATATAGATATCCAGTTCTCCAAGCACCACTTGTTAAAGAGGCCATTCTCTCCCAACTGAGTGGGATTGGTGGCCTTGTCGAATATCAGATGACTCTATATGCGAGGATCTATATCAGAACTCTCAATTTGGTTCCATTGTTCAGTCTCTCTATCCTCGTGCCAATACAATGCAGTTTTGATCAATGTAGCTTTGTAGTATGTTTCAAAATCAGGTAATGTGATACCTGCAAATTCATTTTTCTTTTTTTATATGTCTTTGGCAATTCAGGACCTTTTACATCTCCAAATATATTTTCTGGTTAGTTTTCCACTTCCTAAGAAAATACAGTGCCAATTTTTATAGGGATTGCATTAGATTGGTAGATTAGATTGGGTAGGATAGATCCTATCCATGAACAGGGAATATTTTTCCATTTATTTAAGTCTTCTTTTATTTCTTTTAACAGTTTTGTGTAGTTTTCTGTATATTAGTCCTTTACATCTTTAGTTAAATTTATTCCTAGGTATTTGATCCTTTTTGTTACTTTTGAAAACGGTATTTTTTTTTCTTGATTTCCTTCTCAGATTGCTGGTTTTTTGGGTACAGAAATGGTACTGTGTTTTTAGCATTGATCTTATAGCCTGCAACATTACTCTACTCCTTTATAAATTCCAGAAGCTTTGTTGTAGATTTCTCAGTGCTTTCTATATATAGGATCATGTCGTCTGCAAATAATGAAATTCTTACTTCTTCTTTTCCAATCTGGATGCCTTTTATTTCCTTTTCTTCCGTCAGTACTCGAGAAAGTAATTCTAAGACAATGTTAAATAGGAGTGGTGATAGTGGGCATCCTTGTCTTGTTCCCGGTCTCAGAGGGAAGGCTTTTAGGGTTAAACCATTGAAACTGATGTTAGCTTTGTGTTTTTCATATATACCCTTTATCATATTCAGAAAGTGTCCTACTATTCCTATCTTGTGCAGTGTTTTAATGAGGAAAGTGTCCTGTTTTTTGTCCAATGCTTTTTTGGCATCTATAGATGTGATCATGTGTTTTTTTTCTTTCAGTCTAGTTATGTGGTGTATTACATTGATTGATTTTCTTATATTGAGCCATCCTTAGACCAGGAATGAAACCCACTTGGTCATGGTGTATAATCCTTTCGATATGTTGTTCAATAAGATTAGCAAGTATTTTATTGTGGATTTTAGCATCTAGGTTCATTAGAGAAATTGGTCTGTAATTTTCCTTTTTTGTCTTCTGTTTTTTGGAAGAGCTTAAGGAGAATTGGTGTTAGCTCTTTCCAGGATGTTTGGTAGAATTCAGCTGTGAGGCCATCTGGTCTTGTGCTCTTCATTATTGGGTGGTTTTTGATGAATGATTCTTTACTTGTAATTCTCTTTACTTGTAATTGGACTAAGTTCATCAATTTCCTCTCTCATCAATGTAAGCTGTTTGCAACTTTCTAGAAACTTGTCCATTTCCTCTAAATTATCATTCTTGTTATAGTATAATTTTTCGAAGTATCCTCTTATGATACTCTTTATTTCTGAGGGGTCAGTAGTGATATCTCCTTGCTCATTCCTTATTTTGTGTATTTTCATCTGTTCTCTCTTTTTCTATGTTAATCTGGCTAAGGGTATGTCAAATTCATTGATATTCACAAAGAGCCAACTTTTGGTTTTGTTTATTGTTTCTAGTGCTTTCTTATTCTCTATTTCATTTAGTCCTTCTCTGATCTTTGCAATTTCCAACTTTCTACTTCTCTTTGGTTTAGTTTTTTGTTGTTTATCCAATTCCTCAAAGTGTGCAGTTAGATCTTCAATTTTAGCTCTTTCTCCTTTTTAAATATATGTATCTATGGCTATGAACTTCCCTCTCAGGACGGTGGTGTGGAGTGTTGTTGGAGGTGTGGGATGTGGGGAACATGGGGATCCCTAAAATTTCTGAGTAATATTTAGGTAATTTTAGCACCTTTAAAAATACATATATATATATATATAATAACATTTACATAAAGAAATGCACATATATACATATGTATTTATATATCATTTTACAAATATTTGTATGTATTGTGAATAATTTGATTTTTACCCATAATAAAAAATAAAAGGACTGCTTTCGCTGCATCCCATAGGTATTGATATGTTGTGTTGTTATTTTCATTAGTTTCAAGGTAGTTACTGATTTCTATTGAGATTTCCTCCTGGACCCACTGATTGTCTAAGAGTATGTTGTTTAACTTCCATATCCTTGTGCCTAGCCAGTTTTTCTGGCCGTTAGTGATTGCCAATATTATTTCATTGTGGTCAGAGAAATTACTAGGTATAATCTCAATCTTTCTGAATTCATTGGTATTTTTCTGTTGCCTAGAATATGGTCTATCTTGGAGTATGATCCATGTGCACTCAAGAAGAATGTTAATACTGCTGTATTTTGGTGTAGTATTCTGTATTTGTCTATTAAGTCCAGGTCCTCTAATATTGTAGAAAGCCTTTGTTTCTTTATTGATTCTCTCTCTAGATGTTCTGTCTAATGATGATAATGGTGTATTAAAGCCCCCGCTATAATTGTAGAGGCATTTATTTCTCCACTTATTTTTCCAGAGTTTGCCTCATGTATTTTCAGGCACCCTGATTAGAGGCATAAATGTTTATGATTGCTGTCTCTTCTTGAGAGGTTACCGCTTTCACTAATATATAGTGTCCATCTTTGTCTCTGACAATAGTTTTGCATTTAAAGTATATTTTGTCTGATATAAGAATAGCTATTCCTGCCATTTTGTTGGCTATTCTTAGCTTGTAAAATTGTTTTCCAGCAATTCACTTTCCACCTCCTTGAATCCCTGGGTTGAAGGGGGGTTTCTTGTAAACAGCATATAGAGGGATCATATTTCTTTATCCATTCTGCCAATCAATGTCTCTTGATTGGTGAATTTAATCCATTAACATTCAGTGTTATTACTCAAAATGAATATCTTACTTCAGCAATTTTTTCTTTGGGCAAATGTATGTCATACATAGTTTTGTTTCTGTTTTTGTCTTTTTAGTTGTTTTTAAAATCTTCTCCATCTATCTCTCCCTTGTATTTTCCAGTCAACCTATAGAACTTCCTTTAGTATTTCTTGAAGTGCAGGTTTCTTATTGACATACTGTCTTCATTTCTGTTTATCTGTGAGTATTTTGAACTCACCATCATTTTTTAATGCAAATTTTGATGGATAGAAAATTCATGGCTGGAATTTTTTTCTTTTATTACTTTGATTATGTCATACCACTGTCTTCTTGCCTCCATGGTTTCAGCTGATAAATCAGCACTTAATCTTATTGTGCTTCCCTTGTATGTGATTGCTCTCTTTCCTATTGCTGCCTTGAGTATTTTCTCTTTGTCTTGAACATTGGACATTTTGACAAGTTTTTGTCTTGGAGTTGGAATTTTGGGATTTATTGTTTGGGTGTGCTGTGCTTCCTGGATCTGCACATCCATGTCTCTCAATGGAGTTTGGAAATTTTCAGCCATTATTTCCTTCAAAACTCCTTCTGTTCCCTTTCCCTTCTCTTCTCCTTCTGGGATGCCCATAATACTTGTTTGTGCATTTTTTGTTGTCCGTTATTTCTCTGAGTCCATGCTGGATTTTTTCTATCTTTTTGTTTATCTGTTGTTCTATCTGTTTGATTTCAAAGGTATTGTCTTCCATATCATTAATTATTTCTTCTGCCTGTTCAAACCTGTTGTTATGTCAATCCAGCATTTTTGTAATTTCTTGGATTGTGTCATTGATCACCATCATATTCGTTATCTTTTTGTGTATGTCTACAATTTCTTCAGCATGTTTTCCCAGTGTGTCTTTCTATCCTTTATCTCTTCCTTCACTTCTTTAAGTTGGTCCATGATATTTGTTCGGAAAGCTTTGATTAGCATTTCAATGTTCTGCATAACTTCCTGGTTTTTAGTTTGTACAATGGACTGGTCCATGTCTTCTTGTTTTTCAGTGTGGCTTGTAATTTTTTTTTCCATTTAGTCATCATTTTATCTTGATGGGTTTATTCAGTTGATTAGCTTCTCTCTCTGCTTTAGAGTTCTATTTAGCTGTTTGTTCTGTGTGTGTTTATCTCTTTGTTTTCTCTTTGACACTTTTTCTTCTTGTTTTATTTCCTTGCTTCTTTCTATGTTCTATTGAAGGCAAATGATTAGTTCCAGAGGAATTGAAAGATGCGAGAAAAAAGAAGGAAAATAGTAATATTGATAAAAGTTAAAAGAGGGGACAAATAAAAATTAATGAAATGAATATTTAACTATGCAGGCAGTGTAGAGTAATAGGAAAAATATTGTAGTACCTACAATGGACTGGGAAACCAAAAAGAGGAATATATTTATAATGTTTTAGAAGTCTGAAATTATGATGAGGGAGAGAAAGAGTAAAGAAAGGGCTGATAAGAAAGAGTTAATGTTAATAAAAAGAGAAGAAAACAAAACAGTTTGAATAGAAATTGACACCCTTAAGTTGTGGGCAAATATAAAAAGTGGTATATAAGAAACACAACAGAAAGCACAAGACAGAAAGATGAAGGAAGTATAAGAGTAGCTTGTGATAAAAAATCAATATAGACAGAGAGTGGGAAATCATTGAAGAAGAAGCACAGCAAAGAAGAGGCAAGCTAGCATCACCTAATTTATAAAATGAAAAAAAAAAGAAACGGGGGAGGAAAGAGGAAGTAAAAACAAGAAACAACAAATAAACAGAGAAAAACCAAACAACCACACAGCGAACAGTCAAACAAAGCTAAGGAGGAACAGTGTTCCTACTAATGTCTTTGTGGATCCACTCACCCTGCTTGTGTTTATCAATCAATTTCCCTGCAGCATTCTATCTGCAGGTTTTGAAGCAGATTTTAGCTATTAAACTAAATTAAAAGAAGAATTCATTTTTCATTTTTTAAAATGACTTCTATTTGGTGAAATACAGGACCCAAAATAAGTCTTCTTCTAGACCACACCCTTCACCGAAGGGATCATAACTAGGCTCATAGAACTAATCAAGTACTTCTCACTTCCTGGCCTTCTCAGGGAAACTAAAGCTCTGATGCTAGTCAATGCAAAATGATAAAAACAGCTGACTCCACTCCTTCTGGAGCTGAGCCTCAGTGTCACTGGTCTCCTCAGTAAATCAGCTTTCCTCATCAGATTCGCCTCTCCCCTCAGCCTGGCACTGCTTCAAGCCAGCTTTTCTGCTCCCCAAATCTATGAGGTGGTCCTGGCAGCCAAATCGATGGTAAAGAATCCCTTCTCCAACTTTTGTCAGGACCCTCCCTCTCTCAGAAAGAGCTCCCTCTCCCCAGCTTGGCTGGGTTTGGGGCTTATCCCTGTGCAGCTATGTAAATCAACTTCCTCAGTAGATTTATCCCTCCCCTCTGCTGGGTGTTGATTTAATCCAACTATTTTGTTCACCCAAGCTGCAAGGGGTTTCAGGCAGTCAAATCAACAGAAAGGAAAGCTCTCTTACCCCTTTGCCAGAGCAATCCAACTCTCAGAGAATGCTCCCTCTCACGTGGCCCTGTCACCCATTTGCCAGGTGAGAGTCACGGCCCAAACTGGCATTTTTCCCCCTAAAGTTTGGGCTTAGCCCTCTGTTTTATCCACAAGAGGCAGGTTTAAACTCATGAATCTATACCTATCAGACCATGCCATCAATCTGCACAGATAGATGTAACAAGCTTCTTGTATCATGCACCCACAGCACAGACAGAGAGGCAAAACACTATCTAAAAACCACTATAATCATGGAGCTCTCAGCGAGTGCCCTCTTAAAATGACATCAACTTGCCTATAAGCATGACCATTATTTTTAAAACAAATCTGTTTTATTGAGACATATTATACCAAGATCTTTTTACTCAATGAGTAAATTACCTAGTCCTTGGTATATTCATCTCTTCAATCATTATTAAACCTTTTCAATAGCTTTATAATAATTATAATAAATAAAGAAAAATCAGAAGAATAAAAAAGAAATTAGTCACCTCAAATCCATTTTTTGACACTGAGATTCATAGGTGATTTTCTGGCTGACCATGAATAACTTTTTTTCTTTATTTATCAGTTTTATTGACGTGTGATCACATACTACATCATGTGGACAAAGTGAACAATGAATGGGTTTTTTGAAGGTGTTGAAAGGGTCTTTATTTTAAAATTATGAACGGAAACATAGATTGCAAGAAAATGTGAATTTTAAAAGGGATTTTAGGTAAATCAAAAATTCTGCAGAGATCTTTTTCATTATTTCACGATTGTTGGCTGAATGTTTAGAAGGATCTGGGATTTGTTCCAAGGAAACCATTCTTGATTTTCTGGTCATAATTGAGCTGTTTTCTAGTGCAGAGAATTTGTGATGCTGGTATCCATATATAAATACCTGCTCTTATGACATATTGTAATTTTTTAGAAAGAATTGGAAATAAAATCAAACCCATTATTACAAAGAAACAGAATCAACATATGCACAAAATAAAACACAGGAAATCAGAGTACAAATAGTTCCCAGGCTACAAATTGCTCCTGTGGCTTATGAAGCACCTTGCCAACAATCAGATTAGAAATAGGGAATAGTAGGGTCCTCAAGGTGAGAAAGAGTGACTCAAAGTTTTACAAGATATCATGGGGAAGAGGAATGTTTCATAAAAGACAAGGACCTAATATATCAAGCAGAGAGTACCGCCCTCCATTCGATGCATGCCTGATTATAATCTCCAACAATGAAAAAACACAATAGAAATATCATTTAAGGGAAATAGGTAATTCCAAAGCTTCATATTTTCTATCAACACCTTCTTTCTCTTAGTATATACATTTTAGTGATGCACATCTGTCATATATGAACATACATAAACTTGAAGACTAGAGCAGAAATCACAACCTTAGAAAATAAAGGGGCCTAAAACCTCACAGTTCTCCCATCTCCAGCAGAATCTTGAATGGTAATTCATTTTTAAAAATTGGCAAGAGCATTTCTGAAACACAATTAATAAATCTTACCCATGGCTCAACTTGGGTGTACAATTCCTGACATCCACACAAATTTTAAAACAAATCACTTTCATTGAGACATACTAAAATAATGACATTTTTATCCAATGTGTACCTTCTCTGATCCTTGATATATTCACCGTGGTGTGCATTCATCTCTTCAATCATTATTAAACCTTTTCAATAGCTCTGTTATAATTATAATAAATAAAGAAAAACAAGAAGAATAAAGAAGAAAGTTCTCACCTCTCAAGCCATTTCTTGACACTTACATACATAGACGTTTTCCTGGCTGTCCTTGAACACCTTTTATTTAATCTATCAGTTTTATTGATATGAGATCCCATACAAAATCATGGGTACAAAGTGAACAATGAATGGATTTTTTAAAGCTGTTGAAAAGCTCTTTATTTTAATATTATGAACTGAAATGGAACTTAGAATGAAAGAAAATGTTAATTTTAAAAGGAAGTGTAGGTAAATCGATAATTCTGAGGAGATATTTTTATATGAATTAACGAATGTTTACTAAATGTTTAGAAGGCTCCGATTTTGTTTCAACAAAACAATTCCTGTTCTGGACATCATTGGGCTTTTCTCGAGTGCAGAGAGATTGTGATACAGGTATCCATATGTAAATACCTGCTCTTATGACATATTGTTAGTATTAGAAAGTATTGGAAATAAAATCAAACTCATTCTTACAAAGAAACAGATTCCCAATATAGACAAATGAAAACCCAGGAACTCAGAGTACAAATATCTCAAAGCCTCGAAATTTCTCCTATAGCTTATGAAGGACCATGCCAACATCCAGAAAAGAAAAATGGTTTTGTATTGTCCAAAAGGAGTCAAAGAGCAAATCAATTGTTTACAAGATATAA
>JAQZBX010095158.1:0-11947 GCA_029593785.1 Cabassous unicinctus
AAAAAGCCTATGTGTGCCTCCCTCAGTATGGCGGTCCTAAGCTGAAGATTTTCTTATTTCTACAGTTACTTCCTTCTTGGAAAAAGCAGTCCAGGTAAGCGGGCAAGCATCCATACCTCCAGCGAATGCGTGGGGACACCAGGCCCCTAGAGCCTAAGGACACAGACCGGCAGTCCTAAACGCACAGCACCAGCAGAAGAGCAGAAAGGCAGAGCGTTAGCTGTACCGCCCCGTGTCTGCAGGCTTTGGCCTCCTTACAGACTAGTTTTAAGGGAGCAGGCCTTTCGAGCTCCTTTCAACATCGAAGCAAAGTGCTTTGTCAAAACACATTTACTAAAACAATTTCTCCATGTGGTCTTCACAGCAGCCTCGTGAGCAAGGAAGTAATTATTATTGACTGTTTCCGATAAGGAAACTGAAGTTCAAGCCATCAAGTGCCATATAAAAGATCTTAGCTGAAGATGTGGTACCTCTGCTCCAAGTTCCTTTTATTTTTCATAAAAGTGATCTAGCTCATGGCAAAGCATTCAAACATGAAGAAAGAGTATAAAAGGAAAAACAGTATAAAAGTCTCCCTCCACCTCGTTCCCCATCTTTGCCCAAGTCCTTGTCCCACTCCGCAGAAGCAGCCACCCTTGTCCGGTGCTTGTGGAGATACAGGCACAGAACATCAACAATGCATGGAAGTGTCAGTTTAGCATCTGCATGTAAGATGATAAATGGGATCATCATGTAAATAATATTTTTGCACCCTGCTGTGTCATTAACACTATACCTTGGAGAGCTTTCCAGATCAGTATGTGCAGCTCTACCTCTTTTTTTTTTTTTCAGTGACACAGCTCAGTTTCGAAAGAGCCAAAAATGGAATTCCATTTTCTCTTGGTAACCTTTGTCCTTTCTACTATGCCACAAAATTCTCTTCTCTAATGGTTTCAAAACAACTGAAGAAAGAAAGGGATCATATCAAATGCAACAGGACTTAACTTGAAGGACAATATTTTATCAGTATCTGGCCATACCACAGATTATTCCTTTTCCAAGAAAAAGATTTTTGCTCATGCTGCTTATGAATGCAGCACACAATAAAGAGGACAGCTCGAGGTGACATGTTCCCTCTCACACAAGCAGAATAAATCGAGAGACCAGCCTGTTTTCAGGCTCCATCTACCCAACACAAGTTTCAAATACCTTTTACTTAGACCTGACAGCTCAAGAAAACTACCTTTAATTTCACAATAATAAAAATAAAAAGAAGAGATAAAAATTAAGGTTTTTTTCTCACAAAAGATAGAAAGATGAAACAATCTACTAGTTATAATTCTGAGCTGTTATTTTGACAAATACAGACTTTAAAAGGCCATTTCTCAACATTCGAGTCCACTCAGATAACAGAACGAACACCCATTTCCCTAACCCTGTGAGGGCTTTAAAATGTGCTGTGTTAGATTCAAAGAGACAGCCCCACCAAAACTGTAGACAGAAGCCCAGAATGCTCAGAAACATGCAACTCGGTAGGATTGGGAGCAAAGAAACCTCATTTAGGTAAAAAGATTAAAACTCCAACTCAGCAAACATTGACTTTTCTAGGAGTACAAAACCCTGCGTAATGATTTCCCCTAATCAAATGGGTGCCCTGTGGCTCTGTAATCAATGCTAATGGATGGATTCTCCAAAGTGGAGTAGCAATAAGCCTTTCCAAAGCAGGAGCCTCTCGGGGAGAGCAGAGCTGGAAAAGATGCCCGGCTCCCCGACTCTGGGCTCCAAAGGCCAGTGAAGCTCATTAGCTATTTCTCTACCTGTGCAGAGCCACATTCATCACGAGATGCCATTCCACAAACTTCAGCCAAGGGGAGACACACCGGGAAAGAAAAATCAGCCAAGAAAGCCGAGCATGCAGGTATGAGAGAGCAACAGAGCCAAAGGAAATGTTCTGGGTTTAATTCATTTAGGTATCAGCTTTTTATTGATAGCCTTTGCAGTGGGGCTAAGGATATGGAGACAAGAAGCCGTGATCTTTACTCCCAAAGACGTCCCAGTTTGCAGCGGCAGAAAAAAAGTGAACAATTACCATTCAGTGCCTTGATTAAAGTAAGCCATGGGGCTCTGGGGGGACAGAAGAGGATCCACCATCCAAAATGCACAGAAAATAGCAAATAGGAAAACTGCCTTTTAAAAGTCCTAACTGGTAACTGATTATAGTGGTTGACTTAGGGGGAAGGATATAAGAGACTAAAAGAGTTGAAGGAATACCTGCTTTCATTTTTTAATCTTTTGATGCATAAATTACCTATTCACAAATTATTAATTAATTTAAGATAAAACGGTGGTAAAAGTGACTAAAGAAATTAATCCTTGCCCAGGGTAAAAAGCCATAACTATCTACCATCTGCTTATTTGCAGTCAAGAAAAAGAAGAATGCACTAGTCCTGATGAATAAATAACAATACATTTGAGTTTCTATAAGCATGTTTGGAATTCACAAACCTTGCATTTTATAACAGGGTCCCAGGTTTTCATGCAATCACGATACAGGCTTAACAAAGCAAATGCCGGCCGTGGTATGAATTGGTATAACCACTTGATAAAAAGTTTTACCTTGATTGCATCAGAACCATCTTGAGGGCCAGTTAAAGCACTTCCAAAATTTCTGGCTCAGTAGGTCTAGGATAGAACCCAACAATTTGCATTTCCAACAAGTCCCCAGTGACGCTGCAGAACCACTGGAACTTACCTTGGGAACGACTGCTTTAGAGGAAGGCATGCACGTGTGTTAACACAGTAGGTCTAGGATAGAACCCAACAATTTGCATTTCCAACAAGTCCCCAGTGACGCTGCAGAACCACTGGAACTTACCTTGGGAACGATTGCTTTAGAGGAACGCATGCACGTGTGTTAACACATAAACAAAGGGCTCAGAGGGACATTGCTCACAAGACCCCACTCTAGAGACACCCCAGGCACTATCACTGGAGAGTGTTAGGTTGTGGCGATTCACACAATGGATTGCCAAACGGCGAGGGAAATGTATCACAGCTGCGCTCAACAGCGCACTGACTCACAAATACAACAGGGAGCAAAAAGACGCAAGATGCAAAGCGCATATGCAGCATGGCTTCATTCACAGAAAGCCCCAGAGAGAGAAAGGAAACTGTGTTGTTTACAGATGCAAACGTAGGCAGTAAGAGTACAAAGCAAAGCAAGAAGAGTCAGAATGCCAGCTCCCTCAAGGCTGGAACATGGGATTGGGACTGGGGACATGAAAGAGAGGGCGCTGGGGTGCTGGCAATGCAGGATTTCTTGACTTGGTGGTGAGATCCCAGTGTTGGCTCGAAAACTGACGATTTCTTGACTTGATAGTGACAATCCCAGTGTTGGCTCCATAATTATCTGTCGAATGTACATAAGTGTTCAATGCACTTCTCTTTATGAATGTGATATTTAACAATAAAAGAAGGTGAAAATATATTCAAAGAGGAGCGATCCCTTAAAATGGGGGAGTGGGGGAAAGCTTCGCATATGTGCTGAGACATAAGCTTCAGTGATGGAAGTTAAAGTGTTTTTAAAATGAAAAGAATTATTCGATTCAGTTATTTGAAGATAGAGTTGTTAAAGAGTTTTTTAAAATATATATTCCATTGGTAAGGTAAACTTAAAAATTACCATTTTAAAAAAGAATTCAATGCAAGTTTTCATAAATTAATGCCAATTTCATCTCGCTGCCAAATCAATAGAAATAGACTTTGAGTTAATCCATTTTATCATTGCTTTTAGGATGAACAAAAGTTTACCTTATTATTATTTAATACACTTTAAGCCCAGAATCACGGTTTCTTCTGTGCTAGGTAGGTTCTAGGTGTCAAATCACAAACAGAAAAACCACGAGGATTGAATCTTCTCAGCAAATTTTTACATATCAACCAATGTATTGTGATCCAAACTTCTTCCAGCACATCTTCCTCTCTTCTTCCCCCCAAATCAGAGAAGAACTGTTTTCCTCCTCAATATAGAATTCTCACGTTAATCCTTGAGAGGTAAAAGGTTTTTTAAAGTATCTAGCTCTTCAGCCAAAGTTTTGGGGTGAATCAGAGCATATCTGTTATACTCTCAGTTTCTTTTTGCTGAATCATTCTGATTTTACTTCACAAGGCAACATCTTGAAGAAGGAATTGCTTTTCTTTTTGACTTGCGTGTCTACATAAGGATGCCTTGACTATTTCTGCAAATAGCAATTGCCCTATTATTCTGAAGGCTTCCACGTCCACCCTCCTCAGTCTGTGCCTTCTCAGGCTTGGTCAGGAAAGCCACAGGTTGACCAGAAGCTGCTTGTTCAAAACTTCAGGGGCTAATACATCGTCCCTCCATAGGAAAGTCTCACAAGCCCACCGGGAAAGCCTGTTTAGAAAGAAGGAAAATGCTTTCCTACGTCTGATTGAATATAGACCCACCTGCTACGGCTTCCCTGCTCCTCTGTACCTCTCACTTGCTTGATAAAGCCTCTTCTGTCGGCCATTCTTCCTACAAAGCAAAGCTTTAGGCAGGTGAGGAAGGTGTCACTAGGGGGAGGGAGATTGGTAACATTTCCCTGTATTCCCCCACAGTGCCCTATAGAGAGCTGGCCATGGAAAGCGTGTGCTGCGGGAAAGGGCAGAGACTAACAGTAAGTATTGAAGCTAAATTGGCTTATCAGAGAAGAACTTCCCTTGACTCTTGGAATGCCCTAAAAAATGTCAAAGACAGCAGACTCCTCCAGCCAAGATGAAATGTTGACTGAGAGGCAGCAGCTAAGACCAGAATGCTGGCCGGGGAGGGGAGGGGCTAGGCATGGTGGGCCCCACCTTTTCCACTTTTGGAGACTCAGAGCCAGGCTGGGTCTGTCATTATCAGTCACACCTTCCTAGACGCAAAAAGGGAAGAAACAAACAGAACTGCTGTCAGGGACCTCCCTCAAACAATATTCCTTGAATATGTGTTCAAGAGGCTTTTTTAGCAGGAGTAAGGCACAACTGACTTTCTACTAATAAGAACCATATTAAGAAATCGATTTAATTGCTAATCCACTTCTAATACCTGAAGAAGAGTTAATTTCTGGAAAAAAATGACCAAAACAGTTCCTACTTTTCTGCAGCTCATGTCCTTGTAATTTTCCAACCAGACACATCCTGAGAGGCATATTAAAGATTTGGAATTTAGATAACCAAATAAATCATTCATTCCCAATAAACAGAAGCATGGCCAGCATTATTTGTTTTCAAATTTTCTGCTGGCTCTGAATGCTAACGGGAACTGCATGTACATGTTGCAAAAACAATCAATGGAGCTATTACCCTTCTCCCAAGCAAAGAATGTGATGTAAATTTCCACTGGATAGTACTTGCAAGGTCAGTAGGAGTGGGAAGAATTTGCATTGAGCCTTTTGGTTCCGGCGATATTTAGCTCCCTGCCTCTTATACACCAGAGCCCCAGACCTGCCCAGCTGGCCTTCCCCTCCTCATGGGGCTCCTGGGCAGCGACGAGCTGAAGGTCCAGTGAGCAGACACTGAAGTCACTCTCCTCTCCAGTCGCTCCATATAGTGAAAAATTGTTCCTTGTTGAAGCAATTTCCGTCATCGCTAGCGAGGGAGGTACTGGGGCACGGAATGTATTTTGTAGGGTGGGGGAGGCTTTACCTGCCCTGTGCTCATCCGATGATGCACGAGGCCAGGACATGCTTGATGTGATTGAGTCACCATTTCTTATGTCTGCACATCAGTTCACATGTGTGTGTGCATGATGGTCAAATAAAATCATCTATGTGAGGGGAAAGATAGAGGTTACTTGGAAATGGCAGAACTTCTTGTTCTAGACATTAGATAGGCTAAAAAGTAATCATTGGAGATTCTAGAATGTCACAAGGCATGAGCCCAGTCCAGCACAATCCTACCATTTTATAGATGAGAAATCAGGTCCAGAAGGAGGAACCGTCAGTTGACAGATGTGGCACAATGGGTTAGTGGCAGAGCTGATTACAGGGCTCCATGGGTCCAGGTCCACCCCAGCAGGGTAGACCTGGTCAAGCAATCCACAGTTAGACCAGAACACTGTCTTCGTGGCTTATATCAGGTGCCTACTCATCTCCCATCCAGTCTGAGGCCTCAGAAGCTCCATCTGATTTCTGAGTGAAGGCAGAAAAGGAAAGATGATTCTCCTTTGCATATCTGAGCGCATATGTTTTAGGTCCTTATATGAGTTAGGCTTTGAAAACAGGCAGAGAATGGAGCTCGAGGACCCCGGGAGACTGAGGCTCTCGGGGAGTGAACACTGTTAGGAACATAAGGAGTTCAGAAATATGGTTGGCGAAACTGAAAATGGGCTTCACTTCCTCCAAAATTGAGAGTGTGGGAACACAACTCTGTATTTATTTGTAAATCTCCGCTGGAGAAATACAGCCCAAAGAGGCCTGTAGCAGGTTGAAGGACGGGAGCAGAAATTATTTCTATAAATATATAAGTTTATAAAATGTTATAAATTGGGATGTTCAAGAAGATTCCCTAACAGGAGTCTATGTGGCAATTTCCGTGGATACCAACCCTCGGCTAACCTAAAATGAGAGGTTGGGCAATAGAACAAGAGAAGAAAAAGGGAGAAAAGAGGGAAGAAGTAACAGCAAACAGAGACTAACACAATATCCATGGTTGAGAGAAAGGGGTCGACAGTGCCTACCCTGGCCACCCCGTTACTTTGGCCCTTCTGCTGATCGACCCTCTTCTCACCACACGGCTTCAATCCCTTCCAGCAACACCTGCTTCTCGGGCACTTTTTATTCTTGTCACTCAGTCGCTGCTCCTCTTGAATTCACCTAAGCTAACTCCTACTTATCCAAGAAGCGTTGTCTGATCTCCTAATCTGTCTTAGAGGCCCTTGCCCTGTGCTCAGCGCCTAGGCTGACATATCTAGAATCACAATCAACACGCCACAGTCCATCCCTGATTCACTTGTCCATCTTCCCAGCTGGATTGTGAGCAACCTGAGGGCAGGGACTATGTCTTCTTTTCCTTGGTCTCCCTCCCACCCCCCACCAGACACAGCACATCGTGGGCGCTCATTAAATCTTAGAATATAAGAATGGCCCTAAATGTCAGGACTGACATGTAACTTTTGCCTTTACAAATTCTGAAGCTCAGATCTCTCTGTCTAGAGTAGTATCCAAAGTTCTCCAAGATAAGAGTCCCAGGTGTCTTTCCCGAAGCAGATAGCCTGGGAAAGCTGACTCTTCCATGGTACGTGAAACCCCACTCACACGCGTTGTCTGAAGACTCAGCTTAACCAATGGCAAACTCCTCAAGACACTGCTACCACAGATTAGCCAAAATAGCAGAATGGCTGTCTACCAGCAAAGCCCAAAATTAACAGGCCAGATTGATGAAACAGGGTCATCATACTTCAGGAAACCATGGTACACCATTCCACAGCAATACATCTAAGGTATCTACCAGCAACTATTGGCTTGTGCAGAGCCCAGAAGGCATCTGGACAATCCATGTTGGACTGAGTGCCCTGTTGGCTAAACATAGTTTTAGCAGAGGAATGACTGAGAAACTCTCATGGCAATATAACCTCTTCCTCCCTCACCCCTGCCCCAGATTTCCCCATACATCTATCATTGTGCTCTCTTGAAACATATGGCTCTAAGGCTAGTGCTTGGCCATATTTTATTAAATTTTATTTTTATTAAATTTTATTTTGGTAATCTAGAGAAAGTACATCTACCTAGTTCCAGGGAAGAAGTTTAAGTAGAGATCAGCACTGGGATATAATTTTTCAGCAATATAACTTAAATGCAACCAAATGGAAAGCAGGGGCCAGGAGAGGTCCCAAATGACCAGCCAGCATGCTGCTGATAGGGACGTCAAAGTCGACCATGCCAGGCAAGGAATCCACTTCCCAGGGTCTCATTCAGGAGAAGTGTGCCCCTTTCCATTCATGACCCGAGGCTTAGCAGATTAGGACACAGGGCCCTTTCCCATGCCATGGCCTCTGCAATCACACCCCAGGCTTGTGGCTCTCCTCACTCAGCTGCCTCACCCTGTCTTTCTCATCTGCAAAGATCCGTTTAAGATGCAGGCTCCCTTGTGAGGCTTTCCCTATTCTTTAGTCAGAATTGATTGCTCTTATCCCTCAAAACTCTGGGGAATATCTATCCATGTCACTCACATCATTCAGCCTGCATTTTTCTGTTCATATCTGTCTCCCTTCCGGACTGTGAGTCCCTTGAGCGCAGAGGGCATTCCAATTTATCTCTTTTCCTCCTGCTCCATAGAGGACAGGGGCTGGTTAAAGTAGGAACTCTCTCCCCTACAAACACATTTCATCCTAGCAGAGAACAATGTTCTGATAAACCATTTCATAGATAAATTATATTCATGAGAAAATTAATAGAAGAGAAAACGCTCCAGCAGCTCAAGGCCAAGGGGGCCACACTGGCCCAGGAGTCCTGGAAAAGGTGATGAGGCAGACAAGACAGCGAATGGCCATTTCCACAGCAGACAATCACAGCTTGCTGGCCTTCCAGATGATTCTCCCTCGATAGAATCGGGGTCGGCTTGAACCCTGGCCCTAACACGAAGATGGAAAACAGAGCTATTTGCACCACTTCGTCCACTTGGATCAAAGTGTACAGACCAACATCCAACCGCTCCTAAAGTGAGGCAGAGGGGCATCTTGGCAGGGACGCAGAATCTGGAGTCAGCCTGTAACTTGGTTTTACCACTTAACCGCTTAATAATATTGGCATCCAAATGTTTATCATACTAGTTTAATTTTCTTATAAAGAGTATTTTGCAACACTTGGTCAGTAGAAAGTTGAAGACTGCTTTTAGGTGTCAGGTTTTTTTCTTTAGTAATAAATTTTAAAATGGCCATTGATTTTTCTCTGTACAATCCTGGCCTTACTCCATAATATGTAGGGAGCACTCTTCCTGTTATTAATTTCTGAAAAGTATGTAATCACAGTTTTTATTTATTCTCTGGCCAAATATTATTTGAGAGATTTGGTATGTTTTGGCATGGTTTATTTTTATGGACTAGGTTTTTTGTTAAGTTTTGTTACTATTTCCAATTTTATTTCATTGGTTTTGGCCTGTACAATTTATGTATTGGTTGTTTTTGTTTTTTGTTTTTTTTAAATTTTTAATCAATTTTATTGATATTTTGCTTTTATTTACCTAAATCTTGATACCTAGGATACTTATGACATTAGTTAACACACTTCCTTATTTTTTTAAAAGAGTTATTTATTTCTCACCCCTTCCCCCATTTTTTGTGCTTGCTGCCTGCTCTCTATGTCTTCTAGTTTTCTTTTCAGCACGCACCGGGGAACAAACATGGAACCTCCTATGTATTGGTTTTGATCGCCAAAGTCATCCCTTATACAACAGGGGAGAAAAAGCCATATTCTCTCTTCTGGATTTTTGGGAATACGGCCCTGAATGAGTAAGTGGAAAGTAGTGCTCATAACTCACCAGGACATACAGGAAGGTACCGGGACCACCTCTTAACCCACCTACCTTCGTCTGAGCCCTTCTGCTTTGATTTGTAGGCTAGAAGTTGTTCAGAGATGTTAAAAATGGAAGCAGAGTTCCTGCAATATAAAATGACCAGGCTCCTGAAAAAGTGGTGTCTGGCAGCAAAGTTTATTCAGCAATGAGATGTTCATTGCTTTATAAATCACTTGAAAGTCTCAAGCATCCTTATAGAAGAATGTCAAGTCACATGTTGATTTGGCTGCTACATTTCCACACTTTGTTTAAGAAATGCCAAGATAATGTGTCATTTTATTTTCAGTGCTGTTGCTTCTTTTCCCCTTCTCCTCCTTTTCCATTAGATTCTTTCTCTCCTTCTTAGCTCTTTTGATGCTGAATACCCTGTCCTCTAGCCTGCCTTTTCCAAATAGCATTTCTGACCCGGCATCTCTCCAAACCTACCAACTTCCTAGCGGGCCCGCCCAGCCACCTATCAGCAGCACGATGTTGACCCCTGGCTCCTCCACGACACTCAGTAAGTCACAGTTATAAGCCTGCCCAGCGGAGGACCAAGGCCTAACGGTGACGTAGCCAAGATGCTGCACCCAACGGCCAAGGCTTTCAGTTATCTCCTTCAAGTTTAGACTCACGAATTTTCAAAATCAGAATCCCTATCGTTTGTTTTCTTAGTCAAGAAAAGTGAATCCCAGCAAAGGCAGGCAACGTGGCCAAGTAGCAAGTGGCCGAGGCAGAGTCGGACTGGAAGCCTGGATGCCGGGCCCTGGTCCAGGACCGCTCTGCCCTTCCTTGCAGATCTATAACCTGCTTCAGTGCATCTTCTCTCTTGCCATTCTTCTCCTTTCCACCCGCTCCTCTTTTCCCTCGCCATCCCCCGCTAGAATCCTGTGAAACTGTTCTACCCGATAATTTGTTTCATTTATCTTGCATCTACGAGAGATAACACAATGTAAATTCAGGCTAATTAATCACAAAAGTCATCCTAAATTACAGAAAAGTTGTGGTAAGACCACTTTAAAGAAATTCGGTTTTGTTCTCTTTGGACTCATAGGCAATTCAAAGCGGGCTATCAGAATTGCTCTCTGATTGATCGGAGAGTCAGGTGTGGGAGGTGACCACATCGTGATTGTCACCAGGAGCTGCTGGGACGGCTGAAATGCTTGGTGTGCATCTTTAACAATGCCACGGCTCCCGGGGAGTAACGATGCACCATGCGTGGACATGCCCGCTTACCCCGACAAAACCTTACAGCCAGGCTGTCCCATTCGATGTGCAAACTCCCAACCAAGAGGGGAAAACGCGTCAGGATCCCATTTTACACACAAAAAATGAAAGGCCCAGAGGGGAAGTCCGGGAGCTGAGCCCCGTTTGCTGCCTCCAAACCTCCTCTTGGTGGCTCTCATTCCTCCAGGTTTTCAGTCAAGTCCTTCTCACAGCCCAGGGGGAATACGTTTCTTTGCAGACTGTGCTTTTGAGGTCAGCGGCTGGTTTTCACTCACCCCTAAGCCTTATTCACGCCACAGCTCTGCACAAAGACTGTGCTCAACAAAGGTTCCTCGTCCTAAATGTAACTGCGTTGAATACTGCGTGGAGTGGCACTGAAATCCGGAAGGTCATTCTTTTGATTTAGTTCCACTTCATTGTTACAAAATTTCTGAATTAGTGGGGCTGAGGAAAGGAGTTCTTCCCCCAGGGCCAAGGCCTGCAGGGCTCATCTGGTGCCTGGCAGTCCTCCAGCTTCTCATCCTCCCAGGTTTAACTCAAGGCCCACCTCCTCCAGGAAGCCCTCCCCACTGCACTCCACCTCCTCCTGACTGCTTTCTGATTCATGCTCCTCTCTCTGGGCACTGAACACTCACAGCTTTAATTAACGCTTGCTGTACCTTTCTTCTCCAATGGACAGCCACGAGGACCAATTTTTTATTTCCCTGCCTCTTCCCAGCAGTATCCGGCACAGCGTCCCATGCATAGCAGGTGCCCAATAAACACTGACTTATTCCCCATCAACTTCCCAGCATCAGGCTTGGAGTTCAATCGCAGCCAGACACTGGAGTGGTTCTACTTCTAGCCAGAACCCAGCACCTCATACCTGCACAGCACAACCCAGGGTGCTCTACTGGGCTAGGCACACAGCGGAACACAAACGGCCAAGGCTCCAGCTCTGAGGAGCTGCTGCACCCCGTCCCCGGGCCATAAACAATGAAAGGCTATTTCCTGCCATTGCAGACCCCAACCCCCAGCCTGCTCCCGTTTGCTTCTGCACCCAGAATGGGGAGAGCCCTAGATCCGCTGCACCTGTGCTCTGTATGTACTAGAAGCCCCTCGAGGCACAGCCGGCCATGTGAACAGCCAGGGAAACGGTGTGAGCGCCCAGCACCCAGGTTCTTTAAATGCGGCTGCTGCAATGCAGTACTACACCTGCTCGCTCTCT
>JAQZBX010095159.1:0-11944 GCA_029593785.1 Cabassous unicinctus
AAAAACTTTTAAAACCCAATGACTTGGAGTTCTATGCTCTTTTGATTCTACCTTAGATAAGCCATGACCTTGGTCAAGCCAGAATTGCAATTTGATGACTTTGAACTTATCTGATTCCCCCAATTAGAGAAAGTCAATCCATCAGTCTCCCTATGCTTCAGGGAACAATAGAGACTTTTCTTGATCATAATGAGTTGTAACTGTGAATAGCAAGTAAAAGTTAAGGTGAAGTGGAAAGCAAAATCGCTTTGTCATACTTGAATAGGAATGCTTTTCATCCCAAGTCCTTGTTTCTTTATTTGAATTTGTTACCAATGCAATCTGTTTCCTAAGAATTTTATACTCTACAAAAAAAACTATTTACATGAATTAAAGCAAGTATCTACAGAAAAAAAAATTCATCAAAATGAGATGTGCAACATTTTAAAATTATCTCTAATATTTCATTGTAAATTAATGTAAAATATATTCATTATAAAAGGGGGAGATAGTTTAATTTAGCAAGTCTAAGAAAATCAAATTATTCATAAATCATTTGGAATTCAAAAATTGTAGTGGTCTCCAAGCCAAATGCATTTTTCTAACAATTCTTGATGTCCAAGGAAGATCTAATTCATTTATAATTAATTCAATTTGGTCATTAAAAATATAAAAAGAATTATAAACTTGCTTTGGAATCCCAGAAACCTGAGAAGTTATTTTATATTTAATCTTTCCTAAGATAGCTGTCATCAAAGTAGGAAAACATAATTTGGAAATAGCTTACCAGTAACAAAATCTTCCAAGCCATCATTGTAAGGGATCTCTCCAGTTGGCCACTGGTCCCTACTCTCAGCAACAAAACATACTGGAAGGAACTGAATCCCAGCCTGCTGGTTCCATGTCTGCAGAGGCCAATCAAACCACATAATTGTGACTGAGATTGACTCTGCCAGAAATGTGCAGCTGTTTCTCTGCCTTTCAAAATCCATTGTCAGATCTTATTTGTGTTTAATTATCTAATTCCAAAATGCACTCATCTCGTTTTATTCAAAGACCCTTTCTTCTCCATCTCTTTCTCTCCAATGTTTCATTTTGGGTGCCTACTTTTTGGATATATTTGGATATTGTAGTGCCAGAGAAGCAAGTCCTAGCATCAGTTATTATACCCATGACAGCTTTGCCCTGTAGTAACAGCCCTTCCAAAGAGTTAACACCAAGGAGAATAGGACTGCCTGAATAAATAGTTGGCTTGAGGGTAAAGCTTTAGGGTAATCAACCTGTAGTTCTCCTGAGGGTAGCTGGGAAAGACTTGGGAAGAGCACCCAGCCAATTGCCTAATACCTACACTGCAGGTATCCCTAAGAAAAACACTTAGGATAGAGTTGTTTTTGTTTTTGTTTTGTTTTGTTTTGTTTTTTGGTGGATTTGCTGCCTGAAGAGACAGAATTTGGCCTGAGGATAATTGGTGATTACATGAGTGTACTTCCCCACTGTGTAAATTTCACTCTTTCACAGGGCATGCTCCATCAGGGTTCTTTTACTTATATCAAAAGTTCTGGCCATAAACATGTACCAAGGAGCAATTTGGGCAAAGAGGATGAAGGTACTCTCTAGGAACATTTCCCTAAGCAATTTCAACCTTAATTGACAATATCCAAAAACATGATTAAAATGAAGTAAGCAAAAACAAAATAGTGTAACGGTGATAATTTCATTGGAATCTAGTAGCTTCTAGTTTTGATCCTCCTTATCTTGAATAATAAGGATCAAAGTAGTTTAGTATAGCTTTATGCCATTCATTTGTTTCCTCATTCTGGAGATAATGAATAAAAATGCAGAGAAATGAGAATTTATAAGGCATTACCTGATATGATATCTTATTTTGCTTCTCATAACATCTCTGTGAACAACTAAGGCTCATGTTGTTTCCTGTGTTTTAAGATGAGACAGCTCAGGGTCAGAGGGCATAAAGGGTTTGACAAGGATACTGGAGCCTCACACGGTCAGAGCTGACTTTGAGAACCAGGTCTTCAGACTCTGCCCAGTGCTCTTTGTACTATATCATACTGGGTCTCTCAAATATCCTCATTCTAATTTTCAAAGCATCTTCTACCTCCCCCATATTGCACCATGCTCATTGAGTATCAAGTTGGCACAGTGCCTGGCATATGGTCTTCATCCATAAATATATTATATTATTTCCTGAATATCAAGTAAGGTTCCTAGTCTCTTGCAGTGGGTTAAAAATAATTTCTCTATTGTTGTATTGGATTGGAACAAATTTTCTTGGTTTTAAAATTATTTGTTTTGGGATTAATGGGCTTGTGTGGGTAGAAAGTCCTTCTTTACATTCTGTCTTTATCTTTGAATTAAAAATAAATACATTCTTTTTCAGGGAAAATTTGTCCCTTGCTTCCCTTTTAAAAAAATAAATGTTACTTAATTCTAAAAGCACTCTGGGAATCCTAATGCAATGAAAAGCAGCAGTGAGACTGTGGTCAGATGCTTTGAGTTCTGTGACGGTTTTTCTAGTGGTTAGATATCTGACCTGGGAAAATTACAGTATTCATTTAGTTTAATCATCTGTAAAATGCCAGGAGTTGGGGGAGTGGTGTGGGAGTGGGTGAGGCTAAACAATTTTCTAGGTGTCTTTTGCTATTATCTATGTGTCTGTGAGAATGTGTTTTCCTTTCCCATCACTTAAGCCACTTCAGGCCATTTATTTGATGCCTATCTGTTAAGTTCCACCCTTTTCTGCTCCCCTGTCTCTGCATAATTCACCAGCTTTAGGTCTATTCTGTCAATATTTTATGCCTTGAGAAACTGATTTAGGAATCACTTCTTAAAAGTGTGGATTCCAGGGTCTCCATGCTAGAAATATTAATTTCAGCTTTCCATATGCAAGGCTTGGGAATCTATATGTGATGCATTTTATGCACTCATTTATCTGTTTTCTTTAATCTATCTTAATCTAAAAGAGGGTATGATGTGAAATTTTAGGCATCTCAAGCACAGTGCCAGTGAGTGTAGTTTAATGGCAAAGCAGTGCTTTCATAGCTTTAAAATGACAAAAATACCCTGGAGATCTTGTTAAAATGCAGATTCCCATTCAGTGGGCCTGGAATAGGGCCTGGGGTTCGGCATTTCTAACCAGTGCCCAGATCATGCTAATGCTGTTTAGCATAAGTCCACTCTGAATAGAAAGGATAGAAAAGAGTAGTTGTGACTTAAGGTGCAAATCGCTCTTTCACCACTTATTAACCTTTCCAAGCCACTTAAACATTCCTAGCTTCTGCTTCTGTTTACATAACGTGTTCATCATAGTACCTACCTCCAGTGTTCTACAGGAAGTAAATAATGCACTCAAAAGCTTTATGCAATCTGAACCATATAAATCTTCACATTTTGTTTATTATTTTGGTGGATAGATTAATGTTTGAACCCAGAAAGGTAATTTTGCTCTCTCCTTGCAGGATTTTGATCGAGACCCTTGAAAGAAGCCTTGTCTGATACTTCTCTACCAGATTTTCCAGAATTTCATATTGTTTACATGGTGGTATCCTTCCTTCATAAGGCACTGTATATGCAGCCGACTCCGAGTCTATAGAAAACATTTAGACAAGATCAGGGGACAGGGATTGCTCTTACTTCAGAAATCCTTGATAAATCCAATAAATGGGGGACAAATTTCATCTGTGACCATTTTGCAATCTTCCTGAAGGTGGTAAGGCAGTCTCAAAGGGTTAAAGTTAATGATTTCTCTGAAGCAATTAGGTTTGCTTTACATTTTAAATGAAGAAAGTAATGCAGATCAAATGGGTTAAACCTTACTTGATTCCATTTGCAGGACTGTCAGAATAGCTGAACATCATCATCTTGAGGAACAGTATGCAAATTCTCTCAGCATTCTGAATCTTATAAGGTCTGGGTAAAATATTATATTTTCACTGCCCCTAAGGTTCTAAAATGCCAATGTAATTGTGTATAAGAATTGTGATAATTTGAAGCTTTTTGTGGATCCTGGAAAAGCTCATATTCTTGGAGCTAAGCCATTCCTGTGAGTGTGGGACCCTTTGATTGGATTGGATTCAGTTGGGGGGCCTTTGTTTGGATTGCTTTCGGGGAGGCATGACCCAGGGTGAGTCTTGATCCTCTTGCTGGAATTCCTTTATAAAAGAAGAACTGAAAGCAGCAGACACACAAAGAAAACACAGCAGAGATGGAGAGAAGGAACCCAGGAGCTCGGAGAGGAACCTGGGAGAAAGGAAGCCACAGAAGGAGCAGCCAGAAGCTGAAACAACAAGACACAGAAGAGAAGCAGATGTCTCCATGTGCCTTGACTTGTAAAAGAAAAATCCAGGGTCGCCAGCAGCCGACCTTTGGTGAACAGCATCTCTGATGATGCCTCCATTTGGACATTTTCACATCCTCAGAACTGTAAGTTTTTAACCTAATTAAAATATTTTATAACCTATTATAATAGCCAACCTTTTTTTGGTATATTGCTCCCAGCATCTTTTAGCAAACTAAAACAAGAATGAAGACATATCTTCAACTAAGAATTTTTGAGAATGTTACGAGCAATTCTGAGAGCATTTTTGGTACCGACAGAATTTGCACCCTCTATGGCCAGTACTGAAATTATTAGTGACTCCCCACCCTGTATATGGCTAGATTTGAAGATATTCCATATAAAACAAATTTTTGTATTATAAGCTTTGGATTAAAGCCATGACACCTATCCCCAACTCCACTGACATTTAGAAATTTGAGTGCTTATGAAAGCCTCCTCGTTTTTAAAAATGAACATTTTATTGGTAGATTTATGCTATGCAGGAATTGAGGAAAGAGGTGAAAATAATTAGGTGAACCATTCTCAGCTGTTAATAACATGACCATTTCATGAGAATTTACTGTAATTTTAGATACTGCTTTCAGTTAATTATCTGACAGAAATACTATGATTCCATTTTTATAGATGGGGAAACAATCGCAGGGAGGTTAAAAATTTTCCCCATTGACATAACCAATAAGGCACACAAATGGTATTTGAATCAAGGTAGACCTGACTCCAGAGTACCTACTCTTATTCCTGCACAGGAGAGCTTGAATCGGAGTGTGTATCAGAGTCACACAGAGTTTGTAAAACAGTTTGCTGGATCCCAGTCTCAGAGTTTCTGATTCTGTAGGTTTGGTTGAAGGCGTGAAAAATTGCATTTCTAGTAAGTTTCCAAGAGATGTTGATGCTACTACCCAAGGAAACACACTCTTAGAGACTCTACTATATATCACCTTTTAATAGATGGACCTTAGTTTTGAAGTCATTCTCTCTAGGACTATAACATTGTTGCTCTCTTCAGGTGAGGCTGGACAACTTGATGGCTGCACACACTGCAGCTGCTTCTTTAAAGGTCCTTCATTTTAATCTTAGAAAAGAGGTTTATTGTTGCTTTTTCTCAACTCTTCTGTCAAAAAACAAAACAAAACAAAACAAAAAAAAACAGCAAACAAAAAAACCACAACAACTTCACAGCAACTCTTACTGTTTGTGATTTCATATGCAAGGGAATAACATTGATGGAAAGAAAAGTCTTTCCTTCTGATTGACCGATGGCATGATGGCTGCAGAAACTGTGTCTGTAAAGGCAAATTTCTAAGTAACAGTGCTACTGATGTCTTGAATAGTACATTGAAACCTTAATAAAGGCTATTTGGGGAGTTGCTAGGATTTGGGGTGAGATTTTTTCCCATATTTTATCCATCTCTTAATACTCTTTGTTAGATATTAAAATGAACAAAGCTATTTGTTTTACAAGAAATTTCCCTGACTTTCTTTTACTGATATTCTAACCAAAAGGGTGCATGTCATTGTGTGATTTCATTAAGCAGCAAAATCAATGTTGGTGACAATAATCTGTAGTTGAAAAAGGAGAAAGATTATTTATTTATAACAGTAACCCCTGCTTCTCAAAATGTGATACAATCAGATTTGACTTACCATCTATTTATCAAGTTTTAGTTTCACTTAAGAACATAAAGATTAGTATCTTTCTTTGAGTAAAAAGTTTTTAAACTTGTTTTAAGGATCTAATTCATATATTTTGAAAAGACTCATTTCTTAATGGATGTACAAAGTTTTCTCTGAAGATAATTTTAATGTGCTTGAATAGATTTCTATCATGCAATTCAACTTAATTTGAGTCAGGATTTGTGATTTGTGTGTGTGAAAATCATTTGCAGTCTAAAAGAAAGAAGAAGAAGAAAGCAGGTAAATTAAGAACTTAATATATAGCAGGAAAAATTCATTGAATGAAAGGCAAAATTTAAAATATTTTACGCTTTTGAATATTTTTACCATTTTTATATTTAGATAATAGTTTACCTTATTCACTTCCATACCTTTAACTTTTGTGTAGGCTTTATATCATGCTGAATTGCTATATTTTTGTTGTGTAATTTTTATTTACACAAACTAATTTTTTAAATCATTTCTGTCAGATAGAAATGCTAGTGTGTTCAGTTCTTGGTGAAACAGATTCTTTACCCATTATCTAAGACTTTCCAAGTCAGAATGTACAACCGATATATAAATACTCAAATAAGGCAAATGAATAAAATTAGAAAGTCTCAAATATTTGCATTTTTTTTCCATACTGCCACTAAGTGTTTTGGATGGGATTAGCCAGGAAAGAAGATTGTCAATATGAAGTGGGAAATGTAATTTCTATCCCGAACTTCACCAGGGATCTGAATTATTTTGCCTTGTAAGTTATATGTTAAAAAAGGTTTTTACCTTTTATTTCTACAGGAGAAATATCTCCTTTTGAAAGAGAACCCTTGAATATTAAATAAGTTCAAATCAGCAGTAAGGTTAGCTGCATTATCCAGAATCATTCTCAGATATGATGGAATTTGTATCCTAGCACATACAAAACACTTGTAGTCTGGCGAACTACAAATTTTATTTCAAAGGATAATGCATCATTCACAACTCAGAAAATCAGTGGATAAACTTTTTGAATATGCTCCCATTTAAAGTTGTGGCTCTTGTCATCAGAACATAAATTTTCGAAAGTATGAATTCAACCTTGGAGGACTTCCAAAAAGAATGTGTTTATCTTCTATCATATTGAAATATGAGGAAAGTAAGCCTTAAACATAATTTTTGGGGCAGAAGGCCCAGGGGCTTCTCCATTTATTTTCTCAAAACAAGACTTTATCTTATGTTTATGTATGTATATGCAGGAGAACATTCGTCTGTGGTCCTAAGAATAATCAGGACTCCCTTTGTCCATTCAAGGGGGAGTCTGCTACATGCCACAAATGGGTGGACAAAATAGAGTTGGCTCCTGTCCCCAAGAAAGCACATCTGGTGAATGAAAAAGACACTAAACAAATAAACATCAAATAAATAGATAAACATAAATAGTGACAAGTGCCAGGAATAAAAAACAGCAGGTTTGACGACATTATTGATAGTCAGGTATCCCAAAGAAAGCAATCTCTAAAGGTAATAAAGATCCTCCTACATAGTCAAATGGTTAAACTCTGTGTATAGGTTTAGATCTTAGCCCACAAACAAAACTAACATTTTCTTTATTTTTACACAACCTCTTCATATCTTCTTTTAGCCCTGTTTTGCCATTTCTTCTAGGAAATTCACCTCATTATTTTCAGATCCCTTAATCATATCTGGATTTAGGGGCTAGAGTCCCTGAATATCATTGGTCAGCTGTTCACACAGATTACAATAATAAGTTCATACCTCGTCACTGTGGCACCTGAGAAAGCATCAAAGCAGAGTGATTCTTCCCCATCCAAACGAACAGACCCTTTAATCTACCACAGATTTATTGGTGGGGCCATGTGTGCAAACAGAAATCCTTAATTTTGCTTGCTTGCTTTCTTGGTTGATTGATTGATTGATTGAGTTTTTTGATGTTGGAGAGATGTTTTAGGGCCTCTCAAGAAAAGAGAGGGTGCAGCATGTATTCCTAACAGAGCTTAGGCTCAATTCATGTCCCCTTTTCCACCCAAAAGTAAAGATTTGGTGAGGGGATGAAAGAGAATGTGGCTAGAGGTTTGGGTGAAAGAACCAACCCATAGCATTTCCTACAATTTAAGCCAAACCTTGGCTACATATTGGAACCAGTACCTGTGCTCCATGCTAAACCAATGGAATTGGAATCTCTATCCAGTGTTGCAAGTATCTTTCACACACATAAATGAGATCACACTTTGAAATTAAGACTTCGATGTATTCACAGTGTGGGGGACATATCTAAGTAAAAAGTAAACTTTTGTGGGGTGGGATGATATTTATCAAGTTGTGAATTGGATGTGATTATATTTTGTGAAATGCCATTGGAACAATTAGGTAGCTCTGTGAAGAAAGAACTGGAGACAAGACTAGTACCTCACTTGATGAATGACTTGAGCCTGAACTAAGATATGAGTAGAGATGATACAGAGACAGATTTAGAAGACTGTTTTTAAGAGTCATTAAGGCCTGAATTTTGATTCAGTTGATGTGGATGCTGGAAGCGAGGAATATGGAAGAGACAGGTGTAGATTGATTACATGCCTCTTTTTGGGGTAACTGGACCATATTAGTAGTCCTGTTCTCCGAAATGGGATGCCCTCTTCATCTTGTTCAACAAAGAAGGAAAAGGTTAGGGGAGTGAAAATGGATTCAGTTTAGGCAGAATGAGTTTGGTCTATTTAAGGTTTATACCAATGTACATGAGATATACCAAATCTAGAAGTTAAGAGAAAACTGAAATAGAAAGATTCCATAGCCATTTTATTTTAAAAAATGGTATTTAAAGCTCCAGGAATTGATGAGATCATTGGAGGTTCATGCAAAGTATGAGGAGCAAAGAAACTAAAGGCTACCAGGCTAGAAAACACCATTACTTAAATGATGAACAGAGGACAATAATTAAAAGAAAATTGTAACTAACATTTTGAGTACCAAGATCGTTTTGTGATTTAAATCCATGTAATAGGAATAATGACTCAATCTTATAAGAGAAAGGAAGAGAAGACTTAATTTTAAAATAACTAGGGAACTAATTCAAAGATTCATTAGAGGATTTATTCCATTTTTTTAAGTTCACATTTCTGGATGATCAAAGAAGGAACTCAAAAATATTATTTCACCTTTTTACTCCGTGAGTAAATGAATCTCTACAGTGATTAAATATCCTTATGACATATGTGTTTCTCTGAGCTTTAGCATAAAGAACATAAGCTGATTCATAAAACCTCTTTACAACCACAATCCAGAACCAACTGTTAGCAACACTGGAGTGAAAGCCAGAATTCAAGCTTTCTCATAACCAGATCTCTCCCTGGTGTGGTTTGAAATCCCCCAGGAATGCATGATTTGACAGCATGCTAGGGTGAGAACAAGGTGGGGAGGATCTCAGTATGAAAGGTTGATTTTTTTGGTGGTTTATTGAAAAATGTCGACTGTAGGCAGGGCTCCTTGTGACAGATTTGTCAGGGCCGGTTAGTTATATGAGATGCTTGTTTTTTATAAGTCATCATTGACAACACATTTTCATTACAGATTTGACATAGGACCCTTGTATTTAAATGTAAACTGTTACAGTTTTCTATCATTTGTTCAATAATTTTTCCCCATTCTTGTAATGTCACTACATCTGGACTGTACATAATAGATTGGGGAAAAGTAATGAAGATACAAACTTGCCATGCAAGCCCTTATCCAACTTTTGCATGTATCAACTTTAACACTAATTTACATACTCCTATTTATTATTTTATTCCTTAGAAATTATTCTACACTAAAACAAAGTAGAATATAGACATTTGATACTTTTTCACTGATACATATTTCTTATATTATAACCACTTTTTATTTATTTTGAATTTGTTACATTTGAAAATTCAGATAAACAACAAATACTGTGTACTAATTCACTGAGTAGTCAAATTTTAAATTTCAATATGAGTAGAACTTCCTCGTTTCTTTCTTTAATGTATTTTGTGTTACTTTTTGTTACATTATTTTTGACAAGCATTTTAAAAGATTTTTTCTTAAAAAAATAATAATGAATGCTTTATCTAAATAATTTAAATTATTTATATAAGTATAAAATAAGCCTTAAATATGCCTCCTATAATCTCCAGTGGCTTTTGTTAAATGCTAATGCAAACTTTTCCCACAGTTTTTCCTATTTTGCTGCAGTAATATATTCTATTTTTCCCACAAAGTGATTATAGTGTCTATATAAATAGCCATCCTTCTTTTTAAACATGTCATATGCAGTTTCCCATATCATTGAGTTTTGTTCTCCATGAGTTCAATGGCTGAATAACTTTCCACACTATCATATGTTAGCATGATACCTTTTTATTTATTATACATTTAGAAAGTTTTTCTCCTTTTTGCTCTCACAAACAGTGCTGCATTAAAAACTCGTTTACATATCTTATTTCCTTAGGATAGGAAGATTTCTGGGTTAGAAAATATGATTATTTTCCTAGGATTTTTGAACTTAATATTTACTTCATTTTCAGAAAAATTTTACCAATTTATTCCAGCTTGTTCTCTGCTGCAATTCAAAACTCTAGTTTATCAGCCAATCAACAATTTGAATTTGATATAGAAAAAGAGCCTATACCTGCCTGTGTTGGGAGACTAACTGGGAACTAGAGTGACTGACAAACACTAGAACTTTGTGAATATTGGGTCAAACAGAACATAACCCTAAATTTGTCACTAAATGCTTATTAAAACTTTATGCTTTTGGGGTGGGTGAGTGGAATTCATACATAATAAAAGATCTTGTCCTTCAGTATTTGCAATCTAAATGGGAAAGAAGAGGAAAAGGCAAAATGTTCTAAATAAGCTTCTGAAGTGTAAGGTCCTCCATACAGGGCTTCTGATTTCTTTGTTATCACTAGTAGGCAGCATACAGCCCAGTGTCCAATAGGGGTAAAGATATTGTTAGCCAGATACTTTTGCTAGTTAATTAGTGGGTCAAGGCCTCGGAGATGATATAGAAAATAAGAGGAATGATAAGAAAAAGATTGGTTCCAGGTTTAGAAGGCTCCTGGAAACAGTAGGTCAAAAGGACGAATGGGATTTCCTAGGTAGAACCTATAGAGGGTTCTATAGGTTCTTTGTATCCTTCTATAGGATACTTTGTATCCTTCATTCTTCAGTGTTTCTCAGTCCTTTAGCTTTGAGGTTCTTGTAGTGTTGACTGGGAGACATGAACACAAGAGATGCAGAGCTGGGATGGCTTTCTCCTGTTCTCTTTGGGCTGGCTCACACAAAGCTCACACCTCACTCCAGGTACCCCAGCAGCCATCACGTACACTGTTGTAGACTACGACATGCACTCTTGATACTACTCTCTCCTGAACTCATCATCTCCCCTACAGAACTGCCCAGGGGTGGATTTTTCTCCCCCACAATTCTCATTGCCATTGGGCCCAGAGCTAAAGCAAAATACTATTGTCATTTTCCTCATTTCCATTTTCTGACCCTTCTTCCTTCTCCCTGAGAATCCCTCATCTCTGAATCTCATATTATCACCTTTATTTTCTACCAATAGCCTGGTCATTCCAGTCTCTCCCACTTTACACTGTCTTAATTCCTGGCACTTTTAATATATTTGTAGATGATCCTTCCAGCACTTTGGCCTCAAGGTTTCTAGGACTCTTATTTTCTAATAAATTTGCCCTCCAGCTTACCTAAGTCACTTATTCCCAAGGACAGACTCTTGATAAATACTCCTTATTTTTCCAGCTTACTCCTTTTAATAAGCCTAACCCAGCAAGTGTTTAACCCCATTGAGATTTTCTGCATATTGATATTACAACATTTTCTCTAATATTCATCCCCTTGATATTTGCATTCTCTTATTCTCTTCCTTCCCAAATCTTCATTCGTTGGTTACTCATTCTTGCATACACTCTTTTTTTT
>JAQZBX010095160.1:0-11950 GCA_029593785.1 Cabassous unicinctus
GGGTGTTGACTGGGCCATGTCAGTAGGGCATTGAGCCCCACCTCTTGGTGGGTGGGGAATCCAATATAAAAGGCAAGGCAAAGAACAGATTTGAAGCAGTTTTTGAGAAGCAGTTTTGATGTTGGAAAGAAGGCCCCAGGAGAAGAGAAGTGAGCCGTTCACCTGATTGTCTACAGCTGACCTTGTGGAGGAACCAGGAGCTAAGCCCAGAGAGAAACGCAGCCTGGGGAAGAGAGGAACCCAAGAAGCCTGAACCCTGGCAATCATCAGCAGCTGCCTTGCTCTAACACATGGCAATGGACTGTGTTGAGAGATGAAACTTAATGCTTTATGGCCTGGTATCTGTGGACTTCTACCCCAAATAAATACCCTTTATAAAGACGAACCCATTTTTGGTATTTCACATTAGCACTCCTTTGGCTGACTAATACAGTATGGTTTATTACACCAATTGATTTTCTTGTGTTGAAACACCCTTGCATAACTGGGGTAAAAACCACTTGATTGTGTTGTATAATTTTTTCAATATGCTTTTGTATTCGGTTAACAAGTATTTTGTTGAGACTTTTGCATCTAAATTCAATAGAGAAATTTATCTGTAATTTTCTTTTTTCCTACAAACCTCCATCTGGTTTTGGTATTAGGGTGATGTTGGCTCCATAGAATGAGTTTTGTAGTGTCACCTACTGTTCAATTGTTTGGAAAAGCCTGAACAAGATTGGTTTTAGATCATCTTTTAACAATTGGTAGAAGTCACCTGTGAAGCCATTTGGTCCTGGGCTTTTCATCTTTGGGAGGTTTTTGATGACTGTTTTGATCTCTTTACTTGTGATTGGTTTGTTGAGGTCTTCTGTTTCTTCTCAGGTCAATGTAGGTTGTTCATGTGTTTCTAGGAATTTATCCATTTCGGCTAAGCTGTGTAGTTTCTTGGCATACAGTTGTTCATAGTATCCTTTTATGATCTTTCTTATTTCTGTGGGGTTAGTGGTAATGTCCCCCTTCTCATTTCCAATTTTATTTATTTGCATCTTCTCTCTTTTTCTCTTTGTCAGTCTAGCTAAGGATTTTGTTGTTGTTGTTGTTGTTGTTGTTGATCTTCATTAAGTGCCAACTTTTGATTTTGTTGATTCCCTTTATTGTTTTTGTTGTTATTGTTCTCAATTTCATTTATTTCTGCCCTGACATTTATTATTTCTTTCTTTCAGCTTGGTTTGAGATATATTTGCTGTTCTTCTTTCAAGTTCCTCCAGGTGTGCAGTTAGGTCTCAAATATGGCTATAAATTTCCCTCTCAGTATTGCGTTTGCTGTATCCCATAAGTTTTTATATGTTGTGTTCTTGTTTTCATTCATCTCAAGATATTTACTGATTTCTCTTGCAATTTCTTTGAGCCACTGATTATTTAAGAGTATGTTTTTGAATTTCCAAATATTTGTGAATTTTTCCTTTTTCCATCCTTTATTGATTTCCAGCTTCATTCCATTATGATCAGAAAAAGTTTTTTTATATAATTTCAATCTTTTTAAAATTCTTTGAGAGCTGTCTTGTGACCTAACATTTGGTCTATCCTGGAGAAGGATTCATGAGCATTTAAAAGAATGTGCATCCTATTGTTTTGGGGTGTAATCCTTTACAAATATGTTAGGTGTAGCTCATTTATCATTTTATTAAAGCTCTCTGTATTTTTTTTTTTTTAATTTAACCTCTTTCCAGAAGTCCTATCCAATGCTGAGCTTGGTGTATTGAGTTCTCCAAATATTATTGCAGAGACGTCTGCTTCTCCTTTCAGTTTTGCCAGTGTTTGCCTCATGTATCTTCGGGCACCGAGGTTAGGGGTCTAATTATTTATTATAGTTATTTCTTCTTGATAAATTGCCTTTTTTTATTAATATATAATGAAATTTTCATCTCACATAACAGTTTTGCACTTAAAATCTATTTTGTCCAATATTAGCATCACTGTTCCAGGTCTTTTCTGGTTACTATTTGCATGGAATATCATTTACCAACCTATCACTTTCAACCTGCTTGTGTCCTTACATCGAAGGTGACAGCATATAGATGGCTCATATTTTTTAATCTAGTTTATTGGTCTATGTTTATGTTTTCGCTTGGGGAATTCAATCCATTAACATTTAATGTTATTACTGTAAAGGCATTACTTACTTCAACCATTTCATCCTTTGGCTTTCTGTTGTCATATCATACTATTGCCTATTTTTTTACCCTTTAGGTCACCCTTATTAATAATCTTCATTTCTATACTCTTCAACAAGTCTGTTGCCCTTGTTTTTTTTTTCTTTCAGGCTATATCAGTCCCTTTAGTATCTCTTATAAATCTGGTCTTTTGGTAACATACTTTCTCAGTTTTTGTTTGTCTTTGAGGACTTTAAACTCACCCTCATTTCTGAAGGACAGCTTTGCTGGATACAGAATTTTTGGCTTGCAGTTTTTCTGTTTCAGTATCTTAAATACATCATACCACTTTGTTCTCACCTCCAAGAAAACAGAGGTCGGCAGTTAATCTTATTGAGGTTCCCTTATATGTAATGCCTTGCTTTTCTCTTGCTGTTTTCAGAATCCTGTCTTTATCTCTGGTATTTGTCATTCTGAATAGTAGGTGTCTTGGAATAGGTCTATTCAGATTTAATCTGTTTGCGGTGTGCTGTCTTTCTTGGATATTGATATTTATGTCTTTTATAAGGGTTTGGAAGTTTTCAGTCATTATTCTTCAAATATGCTTTTTGCCCCTTTTCCATTCTCTTCCCTTCTGGGACACTGATAATGTGTATGTTTGTATGTTTCACATTGTCATTCAATTCCATGAGACTGTACCATTTTTTCCATTTTTTTCTCTTTCTGTTCTCCTGTGTTTTCAATTTAAGATGTTCTGTCATTGATCTCACTAATTCTGTCCTCCATCAATTCAAATTTGCTGTTATACGCATCTAACATATTTTTCATCTCATCCATGTGTCTTTTATTCCCATCAGCTCTGTTACTTTTCTTTGCAGACTTTCAAATTGTTCTTTATGTTCATCCAGTGTCTTCTTAACATCATTGATCTCTTTAGTCATATTTTCCTTCAACTCCTTGAATTGATTTAGGAGATCTCTGTGATTATTATTAATTAGTTGTCTTAAATACTGTGTCTTGTCAGGATTTTTGGTTTGTTCCTTTAGGTGGGACATATCTTCCTTTTCCTTAGCATGGTTTGTAATTTTTTTCTTATGCCTAGGCATCTGACTATGTTGGTGGATTTACTCTGATGGTCAATTTCTCTCTCTCTTGCCTAGTGGTTTTGTTTCATGGCTCTTCTTTGATTTTGGTTCAACTTATTCTAAGTCTTTAAAATTGACCAGCTTAAGTTGTCAAAATAGGGCTATGGAGTCACTAATGTGGTGAGTTCTGCCCCCAGGAGTTTGGGACAATAGATTCCTAAAGGTAGTTTGTCTCTTGCAGTTTCCTGGCTGTCAGCAATAGTACACATCAGCTATGACTTAACCTCTATTTGCCTTTAATTCTGGTCTGTTCAGAGCCAAAATTCAAAGCAGGCTCTGCTGGTCAAATTCACTGAGGAGAAACCATTCTCCACCCTCTGCTGTACTCTTCCTCTTCCCAGGGAGGAAGACATCTGTTTCCCTCTCATTTGGTTGCAGTGAACCATGAGTTTTGTAAAGGCTTTTTGCCTTGGGTGTGGGGGATGGGTGTCATTTCTGGCTGTGGGGATAGTAACTCCTGGTTTTTATTTCAGCTTCTTCATCTCTTTATTCTTTGCCTTTCTGGGGGATGAGCAGCACTTTCCTGGTCTGCAGAGCCCCCAAGCAGATCCCTCAGACAGCATTTTGCCCTTCCTCCATTGCTTTTATGAGAGAGTTGGGCCCTGCCTAACTATTCCAATGCCATCTTCCCACAAGTCCTTGGTTTTATGTAATTTTCTTCCTTAAATGATCTAAACAAGCCTCAGTATTGTTGGATAGAAATGTTGAGAGAGGACATTTATGTCTTGATGCTAAACTTGGAGGAAAACCTTTCAGAATTAATCACAACTGCCAAAAGGTAGAAGCAAACCAATTGACCATCAATGGAAGAATGGATAAATAAAATGTGGTGTATACATACACTGAAATATTATTCAGTCATAAAAAATAAAAAGGAATGCAGTTCTGATCCATGCTGCAACATGGATGAACTTTGAAGATAATATGTGGAGTGAAATAAGCCAAAAAAAAAATGGACAAATGTTGAAAGATCTCACTTATATGAACTAATTAGAATATGCAAACTCATAGTGTCAGAAATTAGAATTGGGGTTACCAGGGGCAAAGGAAAACCTGGGAGAGTGGAAATGAGGGGTTAACATTTAATTGGTACAGAATTTCTGTTTGGAGTGATGGAAAACTTTTGGTGCTGGAAGGTAGTGATAGCAGCACAATATAGTGAATATAGTTAATACCATTGAATTATTTACTTGAAAGTGCTTGAAATGGGACATTTTATGTTGCATATGTTACCAGAATAAAAATAATTTTTAAAAAACTACATAGAACTGTACAACACAGAGTGCACTATAATGTTAATTATGGACTATTGTTTATAATATATTTATAATAATGTTGTTCCATCAATTACAACAAAGGTACTACAGTAATGCAAAATGTTAATAATTGGGAAAACTGTGTGTATGGGGGTGGTATATAAGGAAACTCTGTACTTTCTGCAAGATTCTTCTACAGACCTACAACTGCTCTAATAAAAGTTTTTTGTTTATTTTTTTAAATAAGGAATGTAATTTTAAGAGTGAAAGAAACTTAATAGCACCAATGCTTGCAGCACCCTCAGAATAGCATGGTTCCCCAAGTTTATCATTAAATTTCATCTTCTGATTCCTCTATCCAGTTTCCTCTCATTTACTTATGGAAACCCTAGTCTTTCAGTTAAAATGGCTCTTCCTAAGTGATTCTTCTAGAAATACTTAGCACTCACCTCCCAGGAGCCCACATGGTAAATGATTTAAATGATTTTTGTAGTCCTGAAACAAAGTATTTTAATTTCTTTTTTGACATGTTTGTAGTCACTAATCTCACCACTCTTTAATCTAGAACATTTTTCTCTCAGCTTTGTATCTATAGTATCTTGCACACTGCTTGACATATAGTCTTTAATTAATGAAATTAATGATGCCAATTTCTAGGCCAAGGCCCCTGTATACTCAACAGAGGATTATGCTTTTGCTTATAAGAACTTTTTAAAAAATCTAGCAGTATAATCTCAGCAAATGGCTTATTAATGTACATGTAGTTCCAAAGACCAAACTCCTAAAAGATAATTACTTGCATGTTCTTTATAGTCAGCATTTTGAAGTAAGATATGTATGATGTTCTGGAATCTGTCTAATGTTTGTTGGCTGTTGTGTTCTTATGTATATTCAGGTATATATGCACACACCTAGAGGCCTGGGTTCAGGAAAGTATTGAGGGCTAATGTTAAATTTCATTGAGTAGTTATTTTTCAAGCATATTTCAAAAGCAATCCCTTCTTCATGATGTGATATATGGCCCCTCTTACATACATCTCTTTAGAGGTTATAAACCATGCAAAAGCAACATTGATATCTTAGCAAAAGCAATTTGAGAAAAGTAGCATAACCAAGATTCTAAGCATTTTTTATTTTGGTACAAATTAGCAGTAGCTTCTGTGGAATTCTGCAAGGAAAAAATTAACCCCAAGAATTTTTTTAAAATAAAAATTATACCAAGAATATAATGTATTGTGTGCACTTGGGCTAATAATAATCTTTATTTTCTCCCATATGGCTCCAAAATAGCCCTTATTTAATTCAGTCATATATCATCAGTATTATGTAATAGAATCCAACCAATGATAAAGTACCTGTAGAGTGAACAGTCTAAGTTTTTCATTTAATTTTTAAATTGGTTTCTTTTAGATTTTTCCTTAGGTAATAGAGAAGAAAATACCAATATGCAGATTAGTATCTTTTTTTTTTAAGTTGTTTAGCTTCTTCCACAAAAGTGTTTTCTTTTATCCTTCTATACATTTCACTAAAACAAACTCTGTGGGACAAAAAAACTTCAAATTATTATTTTTTAATTAAACATAAAAGTAACAATCATGTCCAAGAAGAAAACCTTTGTTAAACAAAGTGTTTCCTTTGGTTTGAAAAAATTTTTTCTTTCTCTATGATTCAAGGGTGGTAACTCATATAACAAAAAGTTATCAGATACAAACCAACAAGGATGGAATACAAGATGCCTGGCCGATCTGATGGTGGCTGGATATTTTGGTCCTGATCAGTGGCTTGGATTGGTGGGGTAACAATGATGGGGTTTAGTTCTTCCTGGAAAAAAAATCAGAGAGTTTAGTTCAGTTTATTATTGATATTTTATGTAGTATGGATAGTAAGATATGACAAGTTTGGGTAGCTAGATAACATCTAGTCCTGAGTAGTTAAATTCAGGTTTCAAGATTTGAAATAGAACACGTTATAATAGTAAATGTTGACTTTGAAGAGGGAGCAAGGTGTATTTAAAGTCACAATGAAAAGACAAAGGAATTACATACAAGGAATGTTATATTAAGAATTGCTTCTTTAAAAAAAGCAAGGAAGAAAGACATAATTTACTTTAATCTTTCCTAGGGAATTTTATCAAAAGAAATACATGGCAATCAAACACTTCATGAAATCAAGTTTTTTCTTCAGTTTTAGTTAAGAATTGTAAGAAGACATATATTCTTTTCTTTCTAAATCATTCTTAAAAAGATTCATAGAAACTATGCTAAAATAAAACTTTTAAATGATGCTTTAATTCAATATAAATTAAAGTCACAGCTTTGCAAGTTACATGTAATTTAAAATTAATTGCATATTATGGCGTTATGTACATTTAATTTGTGATGATCCACAAAAAGATTACATTTAAAAATTATAACCCATTTCTAAGTGTTTTCTATACAAAATTATAAATATAATAGACTGATGTGTTTTTCATTTTGATGCCCAGGGGTATCCTTTTCAGCTATTAGGAATGACAAATTTTTTTCTGTAAAGGACCACATAGTAAATATGTTTAGAGTTTCCTTGCTATAAGGCATCTGTTGCAGTTACTGAACTCTGACAATGCAGTACAAAAGCAGCTATAAACAATACATAAACAGTGGACATGAATATATTGCAAATAAAACTTTGTTTACTAAACTAGGTGGTCAGTGGAATTTGGCCCTAGGTATGAGAGATGTATTTAGCTGATCCCTGGGATAGATTGTGATAGTTATGCTGAAAAAAAGTATAGCCTGCACAGTTTTATATTAACTGAAGATAATAATGACCAATAATTTGGAAATCACATTCATCTTAAGGGCTCTGTTGAGTTCACTTTGTTAGTGGTCTAAATGTATTTAGCATTTCCTAAAAATAAAGAGCTATTGGGAGTAACAACTTACCGAGATAACACTAATATTTTGTTGCCATCTTTAAATGTGGATTAAGAACCATAAGCATATCAAATTAATATTAAAATTACTCCATTAAATACAGATAGCTATTGTTCCTCTCACACAATGCAATATACCCACCAAACAACACTCCACTCTCTCTCTCTCACCCATTCCCAATAGTCAGTTTATTTCCTCTGTAATTCCTGTATTTCTTACTAAACTGAAAAAAAAATCTGAGGCTCTTTGAAGTACATATGTTTGATCATGGGAGTTCAGAGTTAACCAGCTCTTCTGAGTCATTTCTCAAAGGTATCTAACCATATCAACCAAAGTCAGCTTACAGCTAAGCTACATTAGTCCTGGTTCAACTAATGAAATTACTTAGCGGCCCAGTAGGAATGTGTAGCTAGTTAGCTTATCTAGCTAAGCTACATGAGTCCTGGTTCCACTAATGAAATTAGTGTGAGCTTTTTCAAAAGTATCACTCAGTCACTGTGAAGGCATTTCAAATCTGCAGCTTTTCTGCAGTCCTGGTCTGCTTCCCATGGTCAAGGGGACATACCAAAGGATCCATAACGGACTCCAGTTTCTTTGAATAACTTACTTCCGGCGCCAAAAGTTTTTAAATTGTATCTGAGCTCTTCTGCGGGTATGTTAAATGCTAATAGACCAGGATATTGAGGGTGTCTCTCTTTGACATTGATGCAAGAGTATTATAGTATTGCTGTTAATTATAATCCATATGTTATATTAATTATATTTTCCCCATGCTTCTCCACATTCCCACCACCCTGCAATAGTGACGTACATTCATTCTAGTTCACAGAAGAACCACAACTCTCATCTGCATCTGGGTTCACTGTTTTATTCAGTCCCTAGATTATTCTCTAGCTTTCTTTCAATTGACATTTATATCCCTAGACTACCTTTAGAGCCACAAATCCATTTATAAACCTGCTGTTACTCACTGTGGGTTACCATCAACTCTATCCATTTCCACACCGAACTCATTAAAATTTCTCCATACATTAAGCATTAGTACTCCTTTACAGTCCTCCTCTTATCTTCTAATAATGTGTACTCTAGGTTTTAACTCCATGAGTATATTCTTCGTATTTAGTTCATATTAGTGAGACCATGAAATATTTGTCTTTTTGTGTCTGGCTTTTTTCATTTAGCATAATGTCTTCAAGATTCATCCATGTTATCATATGTGTCCCAATTTCATTTCTTTTTACTGCAGCATGGCATTCCATCATATGTATATACCACATTTTGTTTATCCATTCATTGGTTAATGTACACTTGGGATGTTTCCATCTTTTGGCAATTGTGAATAATGTCATATGAACATCAGTGTGCACATGTCTGTTCACGTCAGTTTTCAGTTCTTCTGAATATATTCCTAGTAGAGGAATTGCTGGATCATATGGTAATTCTATATTTAACTACAGAGGTTGCACCATTTTACAATTCCAACAACAGTGAAGGACTATTCCTATTTCTCCACATCGTCTCCAGCACTTATTGTTTCCTGCTTTTTTTAAAATAATGGCCATTCTATGTGGTGTGAGATGATAATTCATTATCGTTTTGATTTGCATTTCCCAAATAGATAGTGATATTGAACAGTTTTTCAGGCGGTTTTTTGGCCATTTGTATTTCCTCTTTGGAGAAATGTCTAAATCTTTTGCCCCTTTTTTAAAAAATGGATTGCTTGCTTTTTATTGTTAAGTTGTATGATTACTTTATATAGATTGGAAATCAAATATCAGATATGCAGTTTCCAAATATTTTCTCCCATTGAATAGGCTGCCTTTTCACATTCTTTTCTAAATCCTTTGAATCACAAAAGTGTTTCAGTTTGAGGAGTTCCCATTTATCCATGTTTTCTTTCCTTGCTGGTGAATGTTTTAAGAATGTACCACCTACCACCAGGTCTTGAAGATGTTTTCCTGCATTTTCTTCTAGGAACTTTATATTTCTAGCTTTTATATTTAGGTCTTGATCCATTTTGAGTTAATTTTTGTATAAGGTGTGAGGTAGGGGTCCTCTTTTTTTCTTTTGGGTATGGATACCCAGTTCTCCCAGCACCATCTTTGAATAGACTATTCTGCCACAGCTGGGTGAATTTGGCAGGCTTGCCAAAAATCACTTGACCATAGACGTGCGGGTCTGATTCTGATCCATCAATTTGGTTCCATTGGTCTATGTGTCTATCTTTATGCCTGTACCATGTTGTTTTTATCACTGTAGCTAGGTAATATGATTTAAAGTATGGAAGTGAGAGTCCTCCAACTTTGTTTTTCCCTTTTTAAGATGTTTCTGGCTATTCAGGGCCCCTTACCCTTGCAAATACATTTGATAATTGAGTTTTCAATTTGTTTAAAATATTCTGGTGGAATTTTTATTGGGATTGCATTGAATCTGTATATCAATTTGGATAGAATTAATATCTTAATGATATTTACTCTTCTATTCCATGAGCATGAAATGTTCTTCCAACTATTTAGGTCTTCTTTGATTTCTTTTACCAGTGCATTGTAGTTTTCTGAATACAAGTGCTTCATATCCTTGGTTAAGTTTATTCCTACAAATTTTATTTTTTTAGTCATTACTGTAAGTGGAATTTTTTTCCTGGCTTCCTCCTCAGATTGTGCATTACTAGTGTATACAAACACCACTGACTTTTGTATGTTGATATTGTATCCTGACACTCTACCGAAATCGTTTATTTGCTCTAGCAGCTTTGTTGTAGTTTTTTGGGACTTTCTAGGTATAGGATCATATCATCTGCAAATAGTGAAAATTTTTCTTCTTTCTTTCTGATTTGGGTGCCTTTATTTCTTTTTCTTGCCTGATTACTCCAAATAGTACCTTTAGCACCATATTGAACAACAGTGGTGGCAGTGGACATCCTTGTCTTGTTCCTGATCTCAATGGGAAAGCTTTCAGTATTTCACCATTGAGTACAATGTTAGCTGTGGATTTTTCATATATGCCTTTATCACACTGAGAAAGTTTCCTTCAATTTCTATCTTTTGTAATATTTTTATCAAGAAAGGATGCTATATTTTGTCAAATGTCATTTCTGCATCAATCGATAGGATCACGTGATTTTTCTTCTTTGATTATTAATGTAGTGTAATACACTGATCAATTTTCTTGTGTTGAACCACCCTTGCATGCCTGGTATAAAACCCACTTGTTCACGATGAATAATTCTTTTATTGTTTTGTTGGATTTGATTAAAATGTATTTTGTTAAGGATTTGTGCATCCATATTCATTAGGGAAATGGGTCTGTAATTTTCTTTTTTTCTATTATCTTTATATGGCTTTGGTATTAGAGTGATATTGGTTTCATAGAATTAGGCTGGTAGCATTCCTTCTTGTTCAATTTTTTGAAGAGCTTGAGTAAGATTGGTATTAATTCTTCTTTGAATGCTTGGTAGAACGCACCTGTGTAAGCATCTGGTCCTGGGCTTTTCATTTTGAGGAGTTGTTTGATGACTTTTTCAAACTCTTTACTTATGATTGATTTGTTGAGATCTTCTATTTCTTCTAGGGTTAGTGTAGGTTGTACATACATTCCTAGGAATTTTTCCATTTCATCTACATTGTCTAGTTTGTTGGCATACAGTTGTTCATAGTATCCTCTTATGATCTCTTTTATTTTATGGGGTCAGTAGTAATGTTTCCATTTTCGTTTTTATTTTATTTGCATCTTCTCTTTTTTTAATTTGCCAGTGTAGCTAAGGATTTGTCAATTTTGTTAATATTCTTGAAGAACCAACTTTTGGGTTTGTTATTTCTCTCTACTGATATTCTTCTCAATTTCATTTACTCCTGCACTTATATTTGTTACTTCATTTCTTCTGTTTGCTTTAAGAATAGTCTGCTGTTCTTTTTCTAGTTCTCCAAGCTGTGTAGTTAGACCATTAATTTTAGCTCTTTATTCTTTTTTAATGTAAGCATTGAGGGCTATAAATTTTCCTCTCAGCACTGCCTTCACTATATGTTCTGATATGATGTGTTCTCACTTTCATTCATCTTGAGATATTATTGATTTCTTTTGCAATTTCTTCTTTGACCCATGGATTATTTAAGAGTGTGTTGTTTAATGTCCATATATTTGTGAATTTTCTCTTTTCCTGCCTCTTGTTGATTTCCAAATTTATTCCATTAGATTCAGAGAAAGTCCTTTGCATAATTTAGATCTTGTTCATTTTATTGAGATCTGCTTTGCAACCTAATCTATGGTCTATCTTGAAGATAGATGGCTAAGCACTTAAGAAGAATGTACCTGCTGTTTTGGGGTGCAATGTTCTGTATATGTTATTTGGTTTAGTCCATTAATCATATTATTTAAGCTCTCTGGTTCTATATTGATCCTCTGCCCAGATGTTCTATCCATTGCTGATAGTGTTATATTGAAGTCTCCAACAATTATTGTAGAGATATCTTTTTTCTTTCCTTCGTTTTTTTTTTTTTGTT
>JAQZBX010095161.1:0-11945 GCA_029593785.1 Cabassous unicinctus
ACTTAAAAAAAAGAAAAGGAAAGGAGACAACATTCAGCCAAATAAACAAGCTTCTAGTGATGTCAACTTCTGGTTGAAAGCCATGAAAGTAAGAAGGTGACAATGCCACACATTGCAGATGAGCTCCAGGCAACATTCTGGTCTGATGGGTTGGATTCAATAGGGTTTTCTGTCCTTAGGATGTTGAATATTCAGGCTTGTTTAGAAAGGAGTGAGCAAACCACCTTGATGTGTGGTCAAAATATGTCTTGGAGACAACCAAAGTCAGCTCTTCAGTAGAGTCAAGCAGAATGCTTGCTGCTAGGATCTCAGGGCTACATGAATCTCCAGGTTTTGTAAATAAGGGTGATGAGTACATCTGGTAAACCTGGGTATCTAGGTAGAGGGTGTATCAGAGTTCTCTGTATTGGTTTTGAATTATTTTTGCAACTATCCTATATATTTGAAATTATTTAAAAATTAAAAGTAAAAAAAAAAAATCAAAAGACTGGTCCACTTGAAGCAGTATGTCCTTAATGCTTCACATGTGTGTGCTATATACTATTTTCTGTTAACTAAACCTTTTCGTATAAACTTGGTGGCAGGTATACTTATACCACATTTCAGATATTCCAGGTTATGCTGGGAAAGGGGAACAAGTCACCCAGCAATGCTATTTTTAAGCTCCTGTCATTCTAAGAGTATATACAAAGGCACACAGACAGGTAAGGATGCAGTTTGGTGTGGATATAAGTAGCAAAATAATAAGAACAAGACTGTAAATTTAGGTTGGGATCATACAAAAGAGAGCCCTGAAAGGCAGTGCAGTGGCTTTCTTCCTAATTCCACTGGTTGCTATGTTAGGGATGAGATATTGAAAGTTTCTGAGCAAGGGAAAACGGTGATTGGAGAAACCCTTTAGGAAAACTAACTTGACACATGCCATGATTGAAAGACAGTTGGAAACAGTTACACCAGTGAAAATTGTTGAGGTGGGAAGATTGAGGGTCTGAATTAGGTTTGTGGCAATAAGAACGGAAAGGAAGGGATGGAGGTAAGAGACATTGCAGAGGTCTGGGAACTTGCCTGGCTAGAGGAAACATAAAGATTCGAAGCTGATAGAGAACTCTAAGATAAATGAAATGACAAGATGAGAGTGCTGCCCCTTGTGATGGTCTATCAGGAATTATCTTTGGCTGGCCACTAGACTTATAATCTAGGCTTAGAAGATTCAATTACAGATAGCCCCTGTCCAGGAATAAAGAGATGAGTAAGTATGCAAGGATTCAAATAACTTCACCTCCAGCAAACCTGATTCAATGTCTTTGAACCAAATGAGAAGAATCAAAACATTGTATATGGATTATCTCAGTGGTTCTTAATTTCTGTGCTCATAAAGATCACCCAGTGAGCTGGTGAAAAGTTCAGCCTCTAAGGACCGACCCTTAAAGATTCTAATTCAGATGGTCCTGGGTGGGTCCGAGGAATCTGTGCTATCCTGACCTATACCAAGCAACTGTGAATTAAGTGATCAGAACAAAGAAATAACTTGAGAAACATTGGATTACACTAAGGCACACACAGGACTTCAGGAAACCACAGTGCTTGCTCTATGTGTATTCTGATGTAAGCACCAATCTTCCCAAGTGAAAAGTTTTCTAACCACGGGCAACCAGAGGTTAAGTCTCTGGCTCATCCTCATGCTTGCTTTCTTTTTAAACCAACTTTAAACCATCCTCTCCTCCCATTCCACTTGTTTATTAACTTTGGGAACTTTTATTTCCTTGAATGCTCTCTCTATAAGAATATTGGCTGTAGGAACTCAGACTTCATTTACATATAGCTCAGTCCACTTTAAATACACAATACACAGGACCTTGTGACTTTGGGACCATGGGAAAGTAAGCTAACCTCACTGAGTTTGCATATTCTCATCTTTAAAATGAGGTGGTCGGACTAGAGCATTTTTATGGTTCCTTCTCTGACTCTATGGTCTCATGAGTTATATTCTAGATGCAAACACCTTTCAGTGTTAGAAGGAGTTTTACATGGGGTCTTGTCTGTCCATCCTCCCAAATGTCCAATCTCCTCGATACCATCTCTTGCAGGGTGGCTGTTTGCCTCCACTCCACCCTTTCAGTACAGGAGATCACGTCCTCCCTGGGTAGCCCATCCTGTTTTGGTCTAGCTCTCTGTAGTGGGTATCACTTATGCAGAGCTGGAATGTGTGTGTGTTGACTCTCACATTTAGTGATTTGCCCACTTGAGGTATTCTTGTCTGATCAGGAATCTAAGATATCAGCAAACTTTCCCTCTTGTTTTTATTTTTTAATTAATTTATTTTATTTTTTACTTTTAAAGAAGCTTTAGAGTGCATGAATGTTACATAAAAAATATAGGGGATTCCCATATGTTCCACCCCTCCCCCTCCCACACTTGCCCACATTAACAGCATCTTTCATTAGTGTGGTACCTTTGTTACAATTGATGAACCCATATTGAAGCATTGCTATTAACCGTGGACTATAGTTTATATTACAGTTTACATGAAAAAAATCAGAACTTCTGGGAAGACTGGCCTGGAGGGAGACTTACCTGAAGGAGGGGTATGTAAGTGTTTTCAGTGATAGGTCACATGAACAGAAAACAGTGATGAAAGGGCCATGCCAATGTCCTATTAACAAAAATGGTGAGCTAGGAGAATGTTGATTTGGCCAAGACGTACATGCATAGTTCTTTTGACTTGTGTAGTTATCCTTGATAATAGCCCAATTTCATATATTTATTTCTTATTATAAAGTGAGAGAAGTTCAATGTAGAAACCTCAGAAAACAGACTATTAAAAAGATGAAAATTCACTTAAATCCTTCAAAACAGGAATAACTACTGGGGTATATACTCATTCATTTTTGTCTCTCTGTGTGACTATGTGTGTCTGTGTGAGAGTGTGTATGTGCGTGTGTATGTATGTGTGTGGTTTTTATTTAAATGGCCCAATACCATAGATGCTAACCTGAGTTTTTCTGGGTTATGATATATATGCTATCAATTATTTTTAATGGTGATCTTGATTCCTTCTTATAAATATGATCACAATATGCCCACTCTATTCTCCTGATTTTAGTGGAGTTAATTTTAAGTGGCACATATAACATAATGACTGCTCTTTGGCCTCAATCTCAGTTGCTTAATCAAGCCTATTTGCAAAGGCCTTTCAAACCACAACAGAGTAGTGGTCAGTTCCTACCAACCTCATCCCTGTGACCCAGATAATTGACTTCCTCATGTTTTGCTGGCTTATCTCAGGTGGGCCACAATGGGCCCATAGGCCTCATCTTGGATTCCTAATAGCAACGAATTTTTGTCCAAACCAAGCAGCTTAAATCTTCCTTTTTGTTTTTGTGAGTCATACTCATGCAAACTCTAAAACTGCAGGAAGAGACCTCAGTGTGAACAGTTCCAATAGGAGTTGGGGGAAAGTTGAGTCCTTTTAATTCCAACCAGCCATTGGTGGGCTTCGCTGCATGTACATTTAGGGCTCCTGCCTCTCCAGAGATGCTAGATCATAACCACCTTTGCATGCTCTGAGTGTCTCATGACCAGCTTGGGGCTCCAGCCCTCATGTGGAAGTTCTTTGCATTTAACCCTTTTTAAAGGCATGCTTATAAACCTTTCCATTACAACCAGGCCAGGATTACTGACCTCTCCCTGCGGAGTATGTACCTGGCTGAAAAGTACTTTTAGTAACTTTAAACTGTAGTAATATATACATTGGCCAGCTGTAAGTGCCACATCATATGGAAATAGATTACGGCCATGCAGAGCCATCATGGGCACTAGTGTGGATCACACAAGAAACACCTGTGTTTTGCTCACTATTCCCCCATGTCCACTGAGCTACCACAACTTAAGGATTCTCCTTTAAAACATTTCAAACTCGTTCTTGTCTGCTCATCACTGCTACAACCCTAACCCCAGCTACTACCTCATCTTGTCTATACTATTTTTATATTCCCCAAATTGATCTCTCTGAATTTCCTTCTATGGCCTTTAGCCTTCCTATCCATCCCCCATGCAACAGCCAGGGCATTCTTTTAAAAACATAAATCTGATTAGGTCAGCAATCCATGTTTATAAGGAATATTTCTATGGCATTCCTGAAACAGAGATAGATTCATTATAAAAGTTTTGTAAGTAACTATGTGTGGGTGGGGGGAGGGAGATAAGCATTTTCTTCAAACTCCTTCTCTGCCACATCTCCTAAATTAAACAGACTGCTTAAAATTCTTATATTACGCTATACTTTTCTTCTGACAGCTTTTTATCAGAATTATGATTAAACAATATTTTGTGTATTTTGTGATTATCTCGCTTCCCAATTGGCTAGAAGCATCATGAGGTAGGGCTCCTGTTTTGTTTTGCTCAGAAACAATGAATGAATATATGAAGTGACTCTTTTCAAGTGACCAAGGGAAAAGGGGCTAGCAAATTTCAGCCTGGAAAGTAGAAGGCTAAGAGTTTATGTAGCAGGTCTCATATCTCCTGTTAATTGTTTTATCCTCAAGGCAGAAAAAAAAAATTAGTGATGAATGAGAGTCTAAAAATGGTCTTCCTCACTGAGAAGTATTAGGTATTTAGCTTCTAAGAGAAGCAACGGAATTTGCTGCCATGAACTCTTCACCAAATTGCTAAGATTCCAGGGGCTGGGTCTTGCTTGCATTAAGATGGGGGCACCCTTGCAAGACTGATCCCTAATCTGAGCCTGCGGTTCTTTTGAGGTTGAGCAGAGACTAAATAATTACAAGAGTCTTCACTTGTATTTTTACAAACTCTAGACTTTATTGAACAATATTTAAGAATCTGATTTAAAAAGAACTCGAATCAGAAACTGAACTGAAATCAGAGAAAAGCAGAGTTCCTATTACATGAAAATAAGGCATATTCCTTTGGAGATTTTTCCACTGATCTTGGGACGGTTGAGGAAGTTTTTTCCTCTCAAATTATTCAAATTTTACTCTAATATCATGGTGAAAGTGTTTGCGTTCTACTCTACTGAATGCCAGATGGTAGAAACTTATGAGGAAGAAAGTATTTGTGAATAATCATGCAGCCTTTTGATTGCCAGCTTTCATATTTATCAGCTCAACTTCTTGCCTTCTCTCCCACCTTCCCCAACATGGCTGTTGTCACTAATGGGAGGCATAGCAGCAACTGCACTCAGCTCTGGAATTCTCCCTCCATGGAAATTTTCCCAGTCCAGGACGAGCTCCAATGTAAAGCGTAGAATAGTTTTTCAGGTGGTTAAGAACACAAAATAGAAGAGGATGGGGCCTATGCAATTTTATCTGCAAGGAATTGCCACAAAATCCTCTAGCACTCTTAGCTAGAGTGGATTATGCTGACATTTTTCTTTTCACTGTTTTCATGAGTTTTGAATGTTGAAACAGATTTTGCTGGGGATAATGGAAAGCAGACTTGGGAAACAAAGGGAAAAAAAACTAGATCAGATCTAGATTTTAATGTAGTACTAACAAAAGGAATATAATGAAACAGGGCAAGTGGGATAATACAAATTGGTTTTATTGACAATATCTAAAAACATTTTTACATCAGACCATTTCCTTAAATATAATATTTTGCTTTTAAAGGTACAGCCTCTGCCAAATGTTTCCCATTTTAAAAAGTTGGCCCATAATTTACGTTATGGTTGTATTTTCATTTTTCGGTCATTTGAAGAATGCTCCATGTAGATCTATTACATGTTCAACTTTGTTATTTCAACCACGTATCTGAACAAAATGAACAAGAATTACTGGAATGATAGCCAGACCTCAATCAAAAAGTGTGTTCAGGTTGTTTGAACCAGAAAAATGTCCAGGTTCAGAAAGAAAGACCATGGTAATAAAAGCAATGCCTAGTATTTATTGAGCACTTATTATGTGCCAGGGAGTATTCTAAGCAGTCTATATCCATCAACAATTTAATTGGAGCAACAGCTCTGTGAGGAGGGGGCTATTATTATCAATCACATTTTAAAGATGAGGAAACTAAAACTCATTGGTTAAGTAACTTGTCCTGGGTTATTTAGCTACCAAGAGGTAGAATTGGGATTTGAAATCAGGCAGCTTCCGCCAGAATTCATATCCTTAACCACTGCTCCATACCATTTGCCTGATCACGTGTCCCAAAATACACCTCGGAAGCTCAATGTCCTTAAGAGGAATTAGAAAAGATGGAGTGATTTCCTATCTTTATACCGTTCCTCAAATCTCTTACCTTGGAAACACGAGAATACTACTTACCTTCTGTGTGATTTGTGTGGGCAGTTTAAATCTCAATGCCCCCATTTTCTCATTTATGAAATGAAGTTATGGCACTAAGAATTTCCAAGGTCCCTTCCAACTCTATGCTTCCATTTGTTTGAAGTGTGTGTGCTTTGGGTGTGTGTGTTTGTGTGCGGTGGGAGTGTGTGCTACAGGAGGAAGGTGGCCATGCAATGAAAAGGATGCTTGAAGCAGAAGAGTTTTCCAAAAAGGAAAAAAATGGAATCTAATAACATTAAAATGCCTGTTAAAATGCATATATGTCCCTTGTGAGCAGTGGGACCTTCATAACTTATTTAAGACTTCATCACTTGCAAGTTTTATGCTATATATTTACTGGTGGGAATTATGTATTACACCCCTGACCATTAGCGAGTGGTTCAAAAACATAAATGTTTTTTTTCACCTCATCAGACCTACAGATGGAAGTAATTAGAGTCCTCTAGTCACAAGAAATCCTGTTTGATATCATCACCTAATATTTTCCCAAGACGATTGTAGAGGCTAATCTGCTTCCTATAGGAAATAAAGGTATCTTGAAAACTGCAGACACCCACTCTCTATCAGGATACTTAGAAATGATTTTCACATGTGTTAGGGACTGAATCATGTCCCCCACAAAACGCACATTCATATTCCAATCCCTGGTCCTGTGGGTGTGAACACATTTGTAAATAGGACCTTTGAAGATGTTATTAGTTTAAGGTGAGCCCAAACTGAATGAAGGTTTGCCTTAATCCAATATGGCTGAAGTCCGTAAAAGAAAAGGAAATTGGATAAGTAAAAGGAGTGCACAGGAACAGCTAGAAGCTGGAAGTCAAATGAACCCAGAAAAGAAAGGAGAAGAGGCCACCATGTGCATTGCCAAGTGAGTAAAACACCAAGGAACCCCCAAAATTGCAGGCCAGACAAAAGATACCAGCCCTGAGAGGAAACAAGGCTTCCAGCCTTTGAAACCATTGTCATTGTTAATACAAGAACATCCCAGATTCTGTAACAATGACCTAAAGTCTAGCCATTTTAAATGTGCATAGGTCAATGTCATAGACCTTACTGGGAGCTTATTAAAAATGCAGAACATTGGCCCCAGCTAGAGCTACTGAAGCAGAATCTGCATTTCCACAATATCTCCAGGTGACTTATAAATACCTTATAACTTGACACTCAGTGATTTGACTCCTTCCCCCAAAGATATTTGGTAGAGCTCCTTCAGATGAACCCATCTTCATAATTTAGGCAATGTCTCATCTTCCCACCTTTACTATTTCCCAACATCAGCGTGTAACTTTAGTTGAGCATGCCTCTGCTCACGCTTAAGACCACTTTTCCAAAAGTGACTTTGCTCATGCTATTCCACTCTGCCTGATGTTCCCTACTCCTCTTTGCCACATACAAATCCTGATCTTCAAGGACTGTGTCATGATAAAAAATAAATCCCAACCCTATTTCTTCTGGTATGTGGTGTCTGAACCACATACTGTGACATCTGTTTGGTGTTTTTCGCTAGAAGCCTCTCTTGTGCAAACTGTGCATCACAAATATAATTACCAGTTCACCAAGGAAAGACCAGTTAAGACCTAAAGCATTGACAAGCACATTTTGAAAATTCTAGGATTAATTTATCTCTTTCTATAGGTCCTTTCCCATCCCACAGTCTATAATTCTACATTTGAAAATCATCCATCCTATAGCAGTTTATCTGTCTTGTTTTAATCACTATCCTGTAATTCACCATACCTAGTGCATTGTGGAATAGATCAAATTGGAATTGTATTTTATGATAACATCCTCCCCCCCAATCTCTACCATTATTTTAAGTGAATCTGTCTTAACTGAGGTCAAAAAGTAAGTAGAAGTAAATCCTGGAAAAATTAGAACAGTTGAAAATGTGACTTGAAGGAAAGGTATAGAAAATGGCAGATGGGATTTAAAGTACCCTAATTTTTTTTTATTATCATTTTAAGTGATTTAATATATTTTATACAATTCAACTTATTTGACCAATTAGTTGATTATGAATTATAGCAGTGAAAATCAAGTTAAGGAATCAGTAAGTATCAAGGAATTTTGTTACACTATTTCACAATTTTCCTTTATTTGCAAGACATAAAAACAGTAATTGAACACATGAAAATGAGAACAGGTTTAATATGCACACATACTTCTCCACTGTTTATATTTATTTATGATTGATTTTTAATTCCCAGAAAACCTTACAAGATTTGCCAGAGTAAAAAATGTCATGCATGAACAATTTCATATCAAGTGGGATGTAAAATTTTTATACCAATCCAGAAATTCCAAAATCATAGTTCTGATGCTGTGTTTAATTGCAGTATATTTAGCAGCAAGTGAGAGACCATTCAATTAAACACGGCTTAAATGATGCAGGATTTGTTATCTCACCTGGGCAAGATGTCTAGAGGCATTTTGGCTCCAGGGCTGGTACATTCAGAATGTTGGCAATGTCAGGGTTCTGGGTTGGCTTCTGGGTTGGCTTCTCTGCAATTCTGTGAACTTCTCCTCATCGTTTCATGATGCTACGATGCTATGGCAGGTCCAAGAACCAAGTCTTCATAAACAACACCCAAAGGCAGGAAGAGTTAAATGCTTGTAATGGTCACTTTTTTAAGAGTGAAGAAAATGCTGCTGGAAGCCCCTCAGGAATCTGTCAAGTAGAACTCACTGGTCAGAATAAGATCACAGGCCTATGCACAAAGGGCATTTACATAATTTCTTAGCCTAACAAATACCCCTGAGGCTGATCTGGACCATTAGGAAGGAAGAATGGAGACTATTAGATAGGCAATCAATATAACCTGCCCCAGATATCACTGGTAAAATACAATGATAAAAAACATTCATACAAAAATCTCACAATATCTCTTACTAAAGAGCTTGAAGATCTGAGTGGATGACCTGAAGGGCACATATATTAAATTCCTCATAAAGTACACATGGGTTTAGATTGGGGGGGAGGGCTATTCTTGGGAAAACTTGTTGTGAGTTGGACCAAACTCAGATTTTTAGGTAAAAAAAAATTATCTCACATAGTTGACAACTGAAAACAGAGTGAGAGTTACCCATTCAGAATTCATTCCTAAGTATGGTTTGTTGAAAGTTCTGAAACTCTTGTGGTATGGCCCAGGATGAGTCAGTGCCTCTGGCCACCTACAGCTTCTTGAGATTTAATTAATCTGTAACAAAATCTCAGAACAGTAAAGGCCAGTTTGCCAAAGGTTTAAGTGGGCTCAACTTGATTTCTTAAATAATTGATGCATGCATCCGTTCATCCATACAATAAGCATTTATTGCTCTCCTAACGTGTTGCAGGCACTGTATTGTGTGCCAGGGATGCAAAGTTATAAAGTCAGAGTCCTTGCCCTTGAGAAGCCAATGTCTCTTAGAGAAAAACAGTCAATGGTATAAGCAATATGCAAACTGCTGTAATGAAGCATCTCCAGGTATAATGGAAGCTGAGAAGGAGAGCCTGGTAGACTCAAGCAGACTCTTTCTCTCCACTGTTTAAAACTACAAATTCAAATACACAAGACAGGATAAAACCCCAAACACAGGTTTTCAAGGCATTTTCCCCTTCATATTTGAACTTCCTTGTATGTGAAAGGAAATTTAATCCATATGTTTCTGAATCATTCTTACTTAAATCATCATAATTTGTTTTGTAAAAATTGTTAAGGTCCAAGAAGCCTTTGGGGCTTTTGATTTTTTTTTTTTGTCAACAGGATATTGATTGAATCATGAGGGAGTGACCTCCAATAGCAAAGGATTCAGTGAAGGCCTGATACTATGAATCCACGAAATTCAAATGCCTTCTGAGTTTGGCAAACGCTGTATAACTCAAACACATTGACTCTGTGCAATCACATCTCTTTTCCAGGTTATGGCCCTTCATCAAAAATCTTGCCCAGAGGTATTTGCATGATATGTGCCCCAATTACGGCTTCTTTGTGCACCCAGATGATGCAAGAGTCCAAAGGCTGAGGGAACCAAAACGCTGATTCAGTCAGGCCTTTTTGAAAAGTGAAAAATGGTCTCTCCCTGCTTATAAACGTTACCCCTAATACCCCCAAACAAACTGTTACAAAGTTTTCTTTGAGATTTAGCTAAGATTTTTGGGGATTTAAGATACTGGCTGCCAGATTGTTAAAATGCATTACTGTTTGTAGTGATTATGATTATGAGAATTAATAATAAATAGTTGCATATATCTGGAATGAAGCCCAATTTCTACTGTTTCACAAGAAAGACAGTGTAAAACCCATAGGTCTTTGGAAAGCTGCAAGCAGGAAAATCTGAGACCAATGTATACCCACAGAGTAGACCCACTGCTGGCAAATGCCAGAAGCAGGCTGATCAAATTCTCCCCAAACCTCATCTATAGGAAGAATGCTTTAGAACACTGAAAAAGAAAAAACAGCTCTCTGAATCGTATTTTTTCATCACTACCAATTTGGACAGACTGACTGTATAAAGATACTGTATTTCTGATTACATCAAGCTCAGTACAAGTAAAACGAATGTAGTCAGAAATCTCCCATAAATGTTCCTGTCAATGACAAAACTAATTCCTGTGTGCTGTTATTAATTTTAAAGGCTGAGTTTTAGCTGATCTCATCACCCTTCTGTCGGTCGGCAGATGGTTAGTTCAAGTGCTTAATGCCTCTTCTTGCTGCTCATGAGGACAAGGTCAGAGTTCTGGTTCATTGTGGACCAGTTAGCTCTCCTAAACCACAGCAGTCACATCCCAGGATGCGGTCACAGGTCACGAGGAGCCAAGTAATTCCTACTACTCAGAAAGCAATTCCAGGTACATACGTTCTAGTTGCGAGCCAATTGTACTATTATAAGAGCAAGGAGCAATGTGATCACCAGTTTGAATAGAAAGTTTCTATGTCACTCTTGAACCCAAAAGCACATAATACTCATCTACCTAGGCAACAACAGAGGCTGCTGATTTCTTTGTTTGGAGCAGAAAAAAAAATGTTTTCACACCTTGTGACAGCAATCTTAATACTCAGGTACCATTCAGGGTATCATTTTTCCTTCCATGGTTATGGAAAAGGTGTTTATTGTAAAATATATTTCACAGGGTAGATGATGAGAGTGAAAATCACATGAAAAAAGGAAAACATAATTTTCAGATTCAACAGAGGGTAAAATTCAAACTCACCCTAAAGAACATTTGCTATATTAAAAAAAAAAAAAGAACTGAGAAACTGATGAACTTTTAAAGCTATTCTGATCTCAGTGGTTTTGTATGTCCTTTTATTGTGTGTTCCTTTTATAGGACAAAGAGGTAATCTGTACTCTATGCATAATATCAGGGACAATATAAGGCAAATGTTTACAAACTGTACTGGATTGTTTAATCCAAAATGTTTCCCTCCTGCCGCAGGATTTTGTGTCTACATGAAGTTTAAAAGGCTTTTAAAGATAAGGCAGGCCAGCAAGCCCTTGAAAGCCAATGAGGAGACTTTCTGCTCGTTCACCTGATATGGACTGATTTACTGATAGCCTATCCACAGGTTGAAAAGGGATGAAAGAAACTCCAGCAGGGTGAAAGTGCTAGTGCAATCCTCAGAAAAGACGAATGGCTTAAGCCAAAGGGTGAGGCACAAAGAC